>UYYA01004417.1:0-109640 GCA_900624975.1 Angiostrongylus costaricensis
GCAAAAGTCTGGAGCGCAGGTGTCTGCGGCAGGGAACGAACGCGCTACTGTCCTTTCCGCGGAGTAACGCGTTCACCACCACACCACGCGGGTCCTTGGTTCACCTGTCTCTCTTTCTGTCTTAACTGGGTTCAACACCGATTTGGGCTCCCCAGATCAATCCCGTTGACGGGTGATTGCTGATGGTAAAAGATCGATAGGACTAGCTCAGAAACAGGCGAAACGAAGGGCCCATGGTGCAAATATCCCAGTATTATAGTACTTATATTTCGCAAAATACCCTGCCGTTAAAAAAAGAATAGGCAGTAAATAAAAAGGTTAAGATCAGTTCAGAGATGAAGGGGACAGTCTGTGTGATTCCCAAGATCAACTTCCTGTTAATCTCGATATTGATCAATGATCCACTGCTCTCTTGCTTAGCAAATACGAGGTTTTTGTTTCCCTATTCATTCGTCCACAAAACAAAAGCCAACGTTTCGGCGGACTTCACCTTCGAGTCTGGAGGGATGATATGTATCGTAAATTAGTCAGCCAAATACCTCCATGACGTCAAGAAAAGGTAGACTTAGACTTACTCCTGGAGCGCCGTTCTCCTTTAAATTCCGAGGGGCTACCGTTCCATAGCCTTTTAAAATAACCGCTTTCTGAGCCAAATTGAAGAATTCTCCCTTGTGCTCTCTCCCTTTGCACACACTGTTCGCTGTCCGAAGCTACAATATAATAGAATTTTTCTCATTTTACATGACCCGTCACTGCTTCTCCTCTGCCGATCTCAGCACTTCTTGCACTCGATTTGTTTTCTTCGCATTTATCGTCCACAGAGGTCTTCGAACATTTCACTTGTTGTTTCAGCTGCTGCTTGAGGATTTTGCCTTTATCAATGCCGTAGAATGTCGCTCGAGTCGATTCTCCTTGCAATCTTGGGAATGTGGGGGATAAGGTGTTTCCAAATTAATTGGGGAGAGCCTTGGAGAGGACATCGCGCTGGCGCCTTTGTTTCCTGATCAACGGCATCACAAGCTACTGCGTTACTCTCGTCCCCCATATGATACAATAATACAACAGTATAATGCGAATTATTTCAACTGTATCACCTGAAGTCCCGTTGATCGTCGAGTGAATGGAGCGGGCGCCAGTAAATCTTCCATTTTTCCCTGTCACGTTCAAGAGTAGCCCAATGGGTTTTGCTTGCTGTAGGGACTCGTCGAGCATCGTGTCTTTTTTCTAGGCTCTTTGTGAAGAACTCTGACCATCGGGTCGGTGGACTTCCTGCAGTACGTTTGACATCCAGAGAAACCCAGTCACTAACGGCTCTTTTTCATCGGTTGTCATTCATACCCTTTACGTGTCCGGCCCACCTTAACTTCAACTGTTTGGCGTACAGAACGGCATCTTTGATTTTTGATCGTTGACGCGGGTCGGGGCTTCGGATCCCATCCCTTACTTGTGTGAAACGGGTTACTCCCAGCATCGTCCTTTCGACTGCGCGTTCGATAACACTGAGTGATCCTTCATCCTGTTTACGCATCGACAAGGTTTCTGACGCATACGTAAGGGCAAGAAGTACCGTTGAGTCGAAAAAGTGGGAACGGAGTCGGATGTTCTTTGTGCTCTTAACTACATCCTCGATGCTCTTGAAAGCTCCCCAAGCTGCTCGTTTCCTTCTGCTCAACTGTGGAGCTAAGTCGTTCAACATGTTGATTTCCCGATTTACATAGACATAACTGGAGCATTCGTAGATATTCGTTCCGTCGAGCTTGGGACATACGAAAGCGAATTAATTAAGAATAAAAAAGGTGCCACACATAGAAAATAAAGGTCGTTCCTAGTTGTTGCATAATTTTACCCCATAGTACCGAATTACGATAACCTTTAGCACTCAATCGTAGTTTTACGGCACTGCTCAACCTACATTGGTGAGTAGTCGGGGCTCTCCCAACAAAGCTTTAAGCCTCCATCAGTTTATAAGTAATTAAAAAATGGAAAATATGTTCAAATCTTACTTCGCTGATATCTTTGTTCGTTAGCTCCGACATGTATCCAAGAGTTGAAAAGATTACGAAACCCGAAAAGAAAGATGTTAGGCAGTTGATAGACGAAGTGATTATAGCGTCTCTAGACGGAAAAGTATTGGTATTTCAGTAAATTTTCCACATTTATAAAAAAGCAGTTAACCTGTAACAGTTATTATTGAAGTCATTATAGCTGCTGAGAGCCAGCAGAACTCCAAAACCTGGACCAAGAGAGAAGAAAATCTGCGTCGCTGCTGCTGACCACACCTAAAGAGCGTGAGTTAACGGAGCGTGTTTAAAATCTCTTCCGAGCTCATAAGTTTGCTATGCAGTACCCGATGAAAGTTATTAAAATCTATGTGGTGTTTTTATTTTGTTTCTATTTCTATGAACATTAGTAAACTCCATTTTTAACTGCTGTATGAACTTATGAATGTGGACGTCAACTCTACGTCGTCCTCTGTAAGGAACCAAATTTGCTCGGCGAGATTTCGTGGGCGAAACCGTTCTTGGTTAACAGGCGGCTGTAACAACTTGTCCTGCACTACCGTGAAGGAATAATATTGGCGACCGTGAATGGCGGTGTATTTTGTGCGGTGTTCCACTCCGCTGCATTCCGCTTAATGCGACTACAAATATCCACATCGCAAGAGGCTAGCTACCGCTTTGGACACTCGACCCTAATCATTGCGGCTCCGAGCAAAGTGAAGGCGTCAAAACGTTAGCCAAACCAAAGAGTTCTTTGTAACAATCTCATATAATTCCATGAAGAAAACGAAATATAGACGTGGGATTTATTTGTCGAAGGCCTCATATCTATTTCAAGTTGACTACAGACTTTGGGTGAATCTCCGTGCAAAGACACTTTCGGAGGTACGCATATCAATGGCAAGCTGAACTGTACTGCACAGACAGCAAGCGCACTTCCTACTCCAGGATCGCTAATGGCCCGCTAATCCGCCACCTTGGAGAGCACCACATTGCCTCGCTACTGATGGATGACATATCCATCTGACGTTTGTTACAAACTCAATAAAAAATAACTGTTGCTTTTGTTATATTTGTAAACGTTCTGTAATAGCAAGATTTTTATAACCACCTCTATGAAATTAAAGGCAAGATCCTTTAGGAAGGCACTGATAGTGGTTGCTTCATTAGTTCCAAAGAAATATGCTATACCTTAGCATCGTAAGGGGGGATAGCACAGTGGTAGTGATATCCGTTTTCACGAACATGGTGCTAGTTTGATTCCGTTCTGGGCCAACCAAGCCTCTCATCCCTCCGGGGTCTGGAAATTGGTACCTGACTTGTCGGGAAATAAAAATTACTCTCTGTAATCCAGTTTGGAACGCTCCAGCCTGGCTGTCTCAGGAGTCCAGGAAAAAATGCTCTCCAGCATTCTACGACATTCAAGATGAAATGAAATTCCTCAAGCAGCAACCGAAGCCACACGTAAAGTTGGAAGATCTTCGTTGACAATGGATGAGAGGAAGGGAATCGAATGTGAGAAGTGCTTGGATCCGTACACTAGGCGTGAAGACGATTCAAATAAAATAAAATAAAAAGAAACCTTAGCATCGCTAAGTTTAGCAAAGTCGGGCGTAAGATAGTAGTATATTCCTTTAGCGGCTCCTGGAAGTGTGACACCACGAACCAGCAATATGCTTAGCACGACATACGGAGCAGTGGCAGTGATCCACACCATCTGAACTTCAAAGTGTTTTGAATACAATAATTTTGCAAAGACACTGCTCCCCTGCCTCATCTGCCAAGTTCCAAACAGCCTCGGCGCTGTTCAGTAAGCTCCTCAATGAAAGAATTCTCAATATCAGTTTTCGAGAATGATTTTGGAATGCTTAAAATGAAAGAGCAAGAATAATCGAAAGGATCCATATTCTAGTACAACAATTATTTCTTCGCTTTGATTTATGAATAATGGGATACAGAAACATTTTTCGTGATTAGGAAGGAAATTCAGGTAAAACTCGGTACCTTTCCTGAGCTTTTCGGTCCTTTCCATAGTGCAAAATAGACTAGAAGGAAAACAAACGCAAGACATGCAGCCATCGACAGCTTCACTCCACCCAAGTCATCAAATCCAGAGGACTTCTGGATTTCCAACACTTGGTAACTGAAATCGATTGAACTACTCTTTTTAACTAAATTCATGTTTAACACACCAGAAATCAAGGTTAGAAGAAGTGAGTGAATTCCCGAAGCCTTAACGTAGTCTCTTCAGAATGGTTCGTGCGGGACCTAACACAATCTAAATCAGATTGATATTTTGCTGGTTAGGTAAGGTTTTATCCTACTCCAATCTTTACTTCTCCTAGTCCAAAAACGATTGTGCGATCTTATGTCGTTAGGACAAACAGAGAGGTTTACCGCCACGTGAGCACATTTGCCTTGCGTGGACGGCAGCGACTACCAACAATGGTCTGCTGCTGGATATACCTTATGATAGAAAGGTAGAGCTCATTCTCGGTCTGTCTGACGATATCAGAAGTATCGTTTCCTTGCTTGACAACGCATCCAAACACTTAGGAATACATCTTTGCCTTGGCGAAGCAGAGCTGTTTTTTAAAATGACTTCATAGTTTTCGCCGATAAAAAATATGTTGCCCGCTTTGTTTCAGTTTCCGAGAAATTCATAGAAGTTCGATCTTTTGTCGTATAAATAAATATGAATGCAAACACCAACAAATAGAACTCCTCGCTTGGTGTCGTCAATCGCTCGCCACTCTTTCCGAATGTGACATTCAGCGTGTTGGTGCAGAACAAAGTGTTCCATGAGTTATTGCACGTCCTCCATGGCACTTCAAATTGCTGGAAAAATGTTTACGATTTTGGTAAATTATCTAACTTTCCACAAGAACGCCGAAACAAGAACAAAACTCGGAACTTCAATTGGGCTTCGAACCCACCATCACCTTTTCTGGGTTCTCACGTACGAAGCACCACGACAAGCGAGGCACTGGCCTTGCATAGTCAACTTTCCACCAAGTTACCATAACGCGCGTTCCGCCACTAAGCAGTTTGTCTGATGAGTCAGATTGATAATGAAATTCAAGATTTTGGAACATCCGGAATATTCCCTGCACTTTGGAATTTCCCATTTGCAAAGGATTTTCAGCCTTATGCAAAACTCGTAATTTATTTCCTCAATTTATTCTGAAAATTTCGTTCGTTTTGGCCTAAAACTACCAACGACCATCCTGTCATAAGTCTTAATTTTATTAGATATATACATATAAAAGATAAATAAAGGACAACGCTTTCGGCGTTGATCGATCCTTGAGGGATGCGCCATGCATTCGACTTCATTAAGTATCGTTGGAGGTGGTTGAATTCATATCTGGCCTTTACAATGACTCGCGGTGGCCTACCGATGTATCGAGCCAGTGCTGTTATCCTCCCAGGGAGGTCTACTACCAATTTGCCCACCTCGGAGGAATGGAAGGTTTGGTGGACCATGAATGCGAAGATCGATTCCACGTGTGTGTTGCATGGCGCTTCCGACCACTGGGCCACACGCGTCCCTATATAATGTATTTGTGCATATAATATATACTTGACACTTCACACTTAAATGGTCCGTCCTCATTTTGTGTGCGGACGCCACCATAATCTCCATTTTTCGGAGATTTGTTGGCTAGGCCATTGTGGTTTCCTAGATTCTCGAGGTCAGCCTGGCCAAAGTCTGCCCTAGGTCTTCACCACCACAGACAGTCGCAATCCTTGTGGCTCAGAGGAAGATTTGCAACCAAGCGACTTTGATACCAAGACGGTGATGGGTCCTGGTATTGGTTTACTCTTAGCTAGGATTCCTGATGAAAGTGGCAGACTCCTTTTCAACTCGGGAGCCCTTGCTGTACATCGTAATCTGATACCAAGGAGCACCTCCTATCCACGATGAGACGGTAAACCGTTGAGAGGGCATAATGTATAACTTTTATCTAATGCCTACTTTTATTTTACTGCAGAGTAATATGTAAAATATAATCCCAGTTATGTTGATACATTTGCAAAAACTGGATCCGTAGCTAAATCGAACCAGGATTACCCTTCGCAGCAGCTCAGTTTTTACGTACGGAACCACTGACGTCATTTCTGTGCCTTTCTCTCGGCCAGTTTTTCACTCTAACGGTGGCATCAACAGTCACCAAGAAAGGAAATATCTCAGCGTCATTGTGGTTATACGTATATACGTAGGTTGCTAAACAAAACACGACGCTCTTCGTATCTGGAAAACGTTAAAAACTGAATGCACGAATCTGGTATTGTCGCTCATAATATAACAGATTACGCAGTTGGTTGAATCAAACGCAAGATTTCTCACCTGTTCAAATAAAAAATCAGAATTCAGTTTTATATTTCTTTACATTGAGAATTTGAGAACTTTCCAATTTCAGACACTTAGATGTGCTGTGACTTCAGTAGAGGTCATACTGACCATAACGTGCCCTTAAGTGAAAGTCCAAATGAATTGAGGTCTTCGGCAATGTGTAAGATGGAAATCAATTTGATTTTGCAGACAAGAAAGTGAAGCTGTCAAATCGATCAGCATCTTCACTACAGGACTTGAGTTTCGATTTTTATTTGGATTTTTTGCCTGAAGTCCTCTACTAGGCCGAAGTCTCAGATGTTACGGTATGAGTAAGTGTTGGAAATTTTCCGAGAACTAAGCCTAAGCCAAAACAGCGAATATTAAGCAAAACAAAATAAAATGTAATTGATATCACACATTACATGGTTAGGGGCGGTTAGCACAATGATAGTGATGTTCGTCATCACAAGCATTGTGCTGTTTCGATTCCGCTCCGGACCAAACAGGCCTCTGATCCTTCCGGGGTCGGGGAATTGGTACCAGACTTTTCTGGGAAAGGTCACTCTCTGCAATCCAATTGGGTATGCTCCAGTCGGGCTATCTCAGGACTCCATGGAGAATTGCTCGACCAGCATTCTGCGACATTCGAGATTAAATGAAAATCTGCAAGCAGCAACCGAAACCACACGTAAAGGTTGGCAGATCTTCGTAGGCAATGGATGCGAGGAAACGAATCGAATGTGAGGAGTGCTGGGATCCGCACAGTAGAAGTGAAGACAGGTCAAATAAAATAGAAATAAAAAGTAAAAATATTGCATGGTAACGATATACTTCGTCTGATAAGTGGAGCACAAGTTACGAAAAATACGGAAAATTTCGCAGAATCTTTTAGGTGGCTATACTAACCGAAACTGAGCTCGCTATGAAGTAGACGGCATGTGCAATAATGGCATTATAAAAGCAGGCGATGAACGTACAAATGAAGCAGATACCGTAACCGATTCCTAAACATGCGCTCTAAGTAAAATCTATAGGTGACATTTAGTTAAGATTTCCATCTGGTGAAAAATAGAAGAGAACGACAGTTCGAAATGGGATACAAAATAATTACATTAATTTGAGTAGAACGATATCACCTTTGAACATTGGGCAGATTTTCCTCCAAATACTGATACAACCAGATCGATGGAATTGTCCGAGTGCTAATTCCATGTAGAACATCGGCAATCCACCAATGAGCAGCATCACCAAGTAGGGAATGAGAAAAGCACCTAGCAACACTTCTAATTCAATTTCATCAATCGGTAATTTAGTCTCTCACTATAAAAAGCTATAAGAGGTGCCCGACACGATGCGTAGGCCGCCTACAAACCTCCACCGTGCTTGTAGCAGACAGATGGAAATCTCCAGATGTTTCCCAGATCGACGGCGTAGCCGATGACGGCCAACAAAAACTCCATCTTCGTCGCCCAGCGATCGCGTACGACTGACGAGCGACTCCGCAACGCGGAGACGCGAGACTCCATTCGCGGCGACATACCTGAGAATGTGACCTGTATGTACTAAAGACCGCAATAGTGAAGTGAAAAATTCTTCCTTAAAGGTGCAGATGGTTAACTGTCTTTGTCATTTCAACTTTTTTAAGAATAAAGAGATAAAAAAAACTCTGAAGATTGGCATGACTTGACAGTCGTCACCTCAGACGTGTGTGTTCGTTTACACCACAAAACAATCGTTCGATGCAGACATTTGATTGTCAATAATAAGATTTATTCAGTACTAGTCGGCGTTTCGCTCTCTTGCCTTCTTCAGAGCCTATAAGGGTCAAATTGACCTCAGTCTACTAAGTTAAACACTTTCATAGTCTGAGTAGGAAGACTCGAATTAACTGGTATCTTAGAGTGTTCGATAGTACTTCAATCCCTGCTATCAGTTTCTCTAAATCTGCTCTTTTTGAGCAACGTTTAATAGCCGTGTTGATTTCCTTCGAAATGAACGAAGGGATAAACAGGACCTTATCCTCGCTACATATATCGTTTCAGAGCACGGCTCCTCCTCTACGCCTATCCAGAGAAGCTACTGTTTCGTAGCCATTGGAAATGGATACTTGATGGGCCAATTTTAGGAATTCTTCTTTCTGCTCTCTTCCTGTGCGTACACTAGTGGCCGTTTCAAACACTTTTCTCACAAAAGCCCTTTTTGTGTGTGAAAGATGAGAATAGGGGAAATAAACCAGTATAGTTTTGTTACTTGACTTTTGGTACCATTTTGTAAAGCAGATGTTTTCAGGTAGGTTAGTTTAAATATCGAAGAGTAGAAGTTGACTTCCTTTCCGCATCTCTCAGGTGCATTGTTCATGCCCGTCGACTGTTCGTTTAGTAACTCAAAAGATTTGCCCACTTTCCTTTGTGTGAAACAGACAACAGAACAGTTATCGAAATACAGTAGAAAAAAATGGATGAAAATCGAGTACTCTATTTTAGAAATGAATGCAATGGCAAGATTTGGTGTTAGTTTCTGTCCCGTAGCTAACGCTCTCATTTGTGCGAAACACTTCCCGACTGATCTAAGGACTGATCAGTTCGGGCACCCCTTTAAGAGGGCCATGAACTTCTAAATCGAGAAGCCATATATGTTTATTATTTCTTCGCGTTCCATAAGGAGTTCGTGGATGGTTTTCATAGCGGAGCCATTCGACACATTTGTATAAAAGTCGCTAACGTCAAAGGATTTCATCGCGTGAGTGCTGTTAGGACGCGCGTTACGTAGACGAACCAGGAATACCTGGTTGTTCGTAAGATGGGCTGGAATGTGCTTTACGAACTGAATAAGTGTCAGGGTTAAAGACCATGTTATTCTGTCCGTTGGCGCGTCTACACAGCTAATTATGGGTTTAACCTTAAACCTTGAAGGCTCGATGGACATAAGATCATCAGTTGACACTAGCTTATGAGTTTTGATAAGTAAGTATAAGATAGGACATTTTGGTAATTCAACTTTGAGTTGGAAAATAACTGATGTATTTAAACGTGCCGTGCTTCCTACGTTGACCCGCTCTCTGTTCGCTTATTTGTACTGACTTCTCAATTCCTTTTCAGATTATAGGCGATAAAGGGTAGCACCTTGAAGAAATTTCTTCGCTATCTTAACATCTAACTGGCAAAGAATAAGTGCTACTTCCCACTTCTATCACTAATTGATATCTAGTCATTTTGTCATTATTATTTCTCGAAGTTGTCGAATGCCACATTTTCCGCAGCTAGGAAGTGGGACTGAACTTTCCATCGCAATAGGGGTTAAGAATTCTCAGGGTTTCTTCCTCAAATATGCAAAAGTTGAGGGAGTCTTGGTGTATAAACAACTCGTTTTGGAAAAACTCCAGAAACCCAAAGATCAACCTGCTTGGAGGAGGCGTCCGTGCAATCACGCATGACCTTGCGCCATACCTCTAGCTGATTTTTTCACACGTGCCGGGCACATTCCTGGACCATGCAAGATTCTCAGCATCAGGTCCTCATAGGATAACTGGAAGACTTACAAAAAACGAAATGGTGAGTGTTTGAAAAAAGTTGTTTTCCATAAAAGATAAAGGATAAAGGATAAAGCTGTCGGCACTGATCAATCCCTAAAGGATGCGCCATGCCGCCATGGACTTCATTAACCATCGTTTGGAGCTGATGGAATGCTTATCTGGCCTTTAAAGTGACTCGCGGTGGCCTACCGGTCTATCGAGCCAGTGCTGCTATCCTCCAAGACAACTACCGTACCAATTTGACGACCTCGGAAGGATGGAAGGCTGGGTGGGCCACAGGCGGGGGGATCGATTCCACCTGTGTGTTGCAGGACGCCTCCGACCACTGCGTTACACGTGCTGTTTACCATAGGAGTAGAAATTCATGCACCAAATTTTTTGTTGTGGTTGTAAAAGCGTTTGATTGAGACGATTGCATGTCAACTTGACCTTTCCCGGCTCTGAAGAAGGCGAAGCCACCGAAATATCAGTCAATATTAAACGAATCTTGTTATTGATAGGCCCGTGTGTGCCCAAGAAGAAAACGTTAACTTTTTCAGAAACGACTAGACAGCACCTGAGATCGGTTCAATGCTATCCGATTCGAGTAGTGCAAGCGTAACTGGTTTCTCAATAGAGACAAGTGGTTGATATTCGGCAGCTGTACCATGTCCTGGAAAAGTGTCATCATAGTGTCGTCAATTCCTATTTGTGCCTACTAATTTTTAATAGCAGCGCATTATGTAAAATATAACCACAGTGATGCTGAGATATTTTCAAAACTCCGGACCACTGGTGTCTGCGTTAGGGACCGAACGCTTATCCTTTCCGGAGGCTAACACGTTCGCCACCACATCATATAAATCTTTCGTTAAGACTTTTTTCAGCTAGTTTTCTATCTACCAGTGTTCGGTCCCCACCGCAGACACCAGCGCTCCGGAGTTTTGCAATTATCTCAGCATCATAGTGTCATCATAGATTCAGAGTCGGAATTAGTCGAATGTTGAAGAGTTGCGTTCCAAAATTATTTTTCAAGTTTTCCAAAGTTTAAGAATGGAAGCGGTGTAAAGATTTTCCTGTTATTGTGAAGATAGTATAGAAGAAATACCGCGTGACAGCCTGCGGACTAGGAATGGTGTGTCGCAAACAGCCGCCTCCTCTTCAGCCATGTGGACTGGTTCAGGTGACTGGCGAGCGGAACTTCCCTGAGCAATCTGAATTGAAGTCGAAAAGGCAAACGTTTGTAAAACTTTAACAGTACAAACCGAAGAAATGCATTCATAAGGAAGCAAGCAATGGGGTGCGATGAAATGGATGTTTCCCATGAAGAAACATTTCTGGCTCATGAGTCAAAAAATCTTGGAACCGGAATTGAGTAGGGTAGCACAACTTTTTGTGTTACCACTTACACCAAAATCGTCTTGGCCCTTTCAATCCAGGCCAATCTATCCCTTTAAATCGTTAGAGTGTTCGTACTCAGCTAATTCGTAACACAATCTCTCATGTGTTCACTGATCAGTTGCAAAAATCATATAAGTGGTGGATTCTACACTCAAATGTAATGTGGAGTTCATAAATTAAGCTCGAATGGTGTGGAGCAGCACCACTTTTTTATTGCCTTTTGTTAACAATATGAGTCACATAGAATTTATGTGAAAAAATTGCGAAGAGGTGATAGAACTAGTAATTTCGAAGCTTATTAAGATGAGTGTTCGCTGTTGGTCAATAATTTAAGGATGGAATTACTGGATGGACTTGGCGCATGTTGCGCAGTGGTCGGAGGAGCTCTGCAATATACACATGGGATCGGTCAGCGCACCAGTGGCTCACTAATCCCTCCATCCCTCTGGGGTCGGCAAATTGGTACTAGACTTAACTGGGAGGATAGCAGCACTGGCTCGATACATCGATAGGCCACCGCGAATGATTGTAAAGACCAGTCAGATATGCATTCAATCACCTCCAACGATGCTTTGTGAAGTCGAGTGCATGGCCCATCCTTCAAGGACTGATCAACCCCGAGAACTTCATTTGTTCTTTTAGATTCACTTGTCCTGGTCTACCTTTGTGCCAGTTCGCTGTTCCTATCCTTCCAAACAAGTCCGGTGTCAGTTTTCCATACTCAGAGTGACGTAGGACTACGCTTACCCGTGCGTGGAATCGAACCGAACAAACGACCGTGTACATCACAGGGTACCCCTTGACACTAAGATACATGCTTTGATATCTCAGTTCACACTAGACTTTGCCAAATAAAAGCACTGGAATGTGCATAACTTTTTCCAAGAATAAGCACACTGTCCTATCTCTAATTTCCTATTCTGTTACTTTAAAGTTCTAATTTTTTGAAGCTCATCATTTCTTCTGCACACTTTCGTATTTAGAGCGCTGCAGCGATCGAGCACCCACGTATCGTCCGTCAAAAAAATAACGACGTCTCCAGTAGCTTAGACATTTGTGCTCCACACCAATTCCAGGCAAAATCTTAAAGACTCCAGTTTTTTCAAGTTTGATAAATTCCTACTTTTTGAATCTTTAAGGAAAACTCACTCACACTCCTAAAATGCTAGACTACTTTTGCATTCCTGATTACAAAAGTTATTGAAAAATCTTTGGTAGTTAGTGGAAAATCACACCGCCACGGAAATAAACAGAGATGGAGAGGCAAAGTAAAAAGAGCATGGAAACCAAAGATTGCAAGATCAGTATGATATGCATGCGAATAAAAAGTGTTGTCGGCAGAATATAACAAAAGTCATAGAAAATGATAGAGGAAGTCGGTCAAAAAGTTCCCGTAAAAAAAGATTTAAGTGGAAATGTGAGCAGGATAATCAGCTGTAGCGTGACTATCCTGGAGCAGCTCAAGGGTTCTACCATGAAACTTGATGAACCCTCACAGCGCCATTGTTATCGTTACTTAAGATCTGGCGATAGACGAAGATAGATCGGTCTTAAGAAGAATGGAGTGCCTGCAGACGAATTCCGGTCGGCTTTAAGTAAAACGGAGTGTCTGAAGACCACTTTGCCTCGGTTTTCAGAAGAACGGAGCACTTGGGGATCACTTTTAGTCGGCTTTGCAAAGAACGGAATGGTTGCCGATGTGGAGACGGTTAGTTGTTCATCGGCCGTGAAGTATCACGTTTCCAGTGATTATCTAGGCAGTTACCGTAGTCGTGTGCATGTAATCTTACCTTTTCTTTGCATTACCACCACCCGCGAAAAAGCCGAACCTCATCGTCTATGCAGGGGATCCTTTTCCTCATACAGATCCTTAAAAGTGAATAGAACGTTTTCTCATCAACTCTTTTGAATTTTCATGACTAATAATTTTAGCCCACTTTTTCTCAGATTCTTGAAGACCCTTGAATTCGTGGGGATCTTCGGTATTGAACGACGTTATATTTTTGATTTCAATTTGTCATTGCAGAGTTTGCCTAGTGAAATTTTGGCAATCAAATGATGAATGGATGGGAAAGAGAACTAGGTGAAATCATTTCGAAGGCAATTCCTCATTGGATTTTGGATTCCGAAAGATTTCAGGTAATGATTCACACCTATCTCATTCAGGATGACATTTCTAAATAGTTGCGGAGTTGTCGACGAATTGCTCCACATGCACATTTTCCTTTCCAGTTTATTTTTTGAAAAGCTTAAAAAGTGGCCCACATTGTTTGTTTGAAACTCTTTCTATGAAGCTGGATATTTTCTACTTATTTTTGGCCCTCCCACCCACTTTTTGGACCACATCCTACACAAGTTCTTAGTCTGCTAAGAGAAGAACAGTACACTTTACGTGGTCCAGGAATAAATTGGGTTAGTAAAGTTCTTATACTTAAATGAAAATTAATCGCTATAAATTTTATTGCAACCCATTTCCACAAAAACCACTAAAAATTGAGGAGTAACGTTTCAGAGAGAAGATTCGAGCTCAGGTGTGCTTGGAATATGCACCTTCGAAATCTGTTCTGCGAGTTGCAGAGTATGGAAAGAAATTTATACAATTCTCAAATCATCATAATGAATTACTTCGATGCTAAGACGTTTAAGTAACTCTTCCTTGAAACTGAAGGTTTTTCTTGTTACGTTGCCCACGGGCCACTTTGCCACTTGCTAGTCAAAAGCAGCAGTCACCTATAAGATGGGAGAAGGGTATTAACTGCCTGTAGTGACGATCTGGAAACACTTGAGCATAACTCTCTCGAGATAAAGCGTTCGACGCTAATCAATCCCTTAAGACTGGGCTGTGCATTGGCCTCCAATTGTAGAGGTGATTGGATGTATATTTGGCATATAGTTATTTTTTGATGCTTTCCGAAGTGTCAATTCAATGTTTCTCTCCTCGCATACAAAAATGGCTTGGCTAGCCTTACGTACGAAATCGAACGGCCAGCTATTTGGATTGCATTAGTGACTCTAACCACACTTCTATCCGCGTCTACTTCGAGGTTTCCAGGAGAATCCCACTTCACTGTCTATTTAAGATATTAGTACGAAGAGGAGGGAAAAAGCTTTCACATCCACACACGAACTTAACCATTTTCATGGAAAAGGGCTGCAAGACAACAAGACCAATGAAAAAGTAGTGGGGCCAGCGCGTCGCGGTAGAGATGGGTCATTGGTTATTAATCGAATAGTTATCGAAAGGCGAAGCATTCTTAGTAATATGACTATAGTTTAGTGTAAAAACGCATTCACTAGTGAACAATAGGATATCTTCGGTAACTCTGTAATCTGCTCTTACCGTTATATACCAAAACCAAGAAAGAGTTAGCAAAAAGTGGCACCATGAATGATCAGATGAACCAACAAAAATAATTGGAGGAGGAGAAATGCAGACGATTCTTTCTCGATTCGAAATTGCTAGCTCGGTTTGTTTTGTTCGACAGCGAACGATTCGAAGGGTTATAAATCAGAACCCCGGAAATGAAAGAAGATCATGACGAGAATGAAATCCTAACGAATTTTGGAGGACCGGAAGGCTCCCTGGCATAAAATAAAAGGTTTTACTACAAATAAGAGATTGAAAGATCCATAACGGAGCCGCGCAGTGGCGTTTCCCAATTTCAGAAATTTCTATCTTTGAAGTCGTACATACAAAATTAGCACACTTTTAGAAATGTGTGGAATCATTCGAGAAAAATAAAACGAAGAAGATAGAAAAAGAATAGGGGAAAAAGCAAGGTAGAAAAAAGAAGGAAAATGGGAGAAAAGGCAAGGCAAAGAAAAAAAAATTATGGTTTTTTACGGAAAGAAGAGATGCTTAGAGGAAAAACCGAGCCAGCTAATGAAGAGTAGAAAACGTTTGGATGCTTCAGCTTCAGCCGACTCAGCAGAGTAAAGTGCTGACGTGGGAAAGGTGAGAATAAGGGCAACAGCTCTTGAGGATCTTTCTAGAAAACTCAGGATTATTCGTCTTCGTTGTGATTGCATTTTGTAGCTGTACAAGAAAGAAAGTTTGGTACTTATGGCTACTTGGGATTGACCTTGTTTCTCGATAATCACAGCACCTCAGAAAAAGGTTGTAGGAGGCCTATAAAACAAATTTTACGCTGTGGTTGTGTAGACAATTGTTATGAAATATTTCTCAGTTTCTTTTTGTTTAGAACTAAAAATTTTTGCAAAAATCAGGAGAAAAGCCAAGTTTTTAAAATTCCCATCAGAGGAGCTCAATCGGTGTTCCGATGGACGATACCCTTCTTATTTTCCGTAGAGTTCGAATTACGACCCGTGAGGCCAAGAAAGGAAGAAACACAAGTTTTGTGGGCTTGGAAAGAACTGGGATATCATTGAGACAGTATATTAGAACATATGGCTTATTAACAAATACCTGTAGATCCTACTTCCAGAGTTCTTGAATTTTAGCCGAAAAAGTTAAATATTATCTACATTAGCTTAAAGGTGAGATGACCATTGCTCTTGCACCTTTGCACATTACGGTTTGAAATCAATCCGAACTATTGTGGTTTTGAAGAAGAGGTGAGTTCATAGTAAGAAAACGTTGGTAAAAAAATAAAGAATAAAGAGCTATACCCTTCATGCTCCTTTGTGATTTACACAACTGCTTCGTGGTTATTTCGATGCTCACCTACAATTAATCTGCATTATCTTTAAAAAGGATAGAGGCTAAAGTTCCCAGCGTTGATCATTCCCTGAACGATACACATTGAATTCGACTTTATTAGACATCATTGGAAATGAATGAATGCATACCTGGCCTATAGATTGATTTGCGGTGACCAAGTGATGTATCAAATCGGTCCTAACATCCTCCCAGCCAAGTCCGGTACCAATTTCCTAACCCCGGCGGAATGGAAAGGGTGGTGAGCCTCGACAGCGAGATCAATCCGATGTGCATTGCGGGGCGCCTCTAACCACTACGCTACACGCGCTCTATTTTAATGGATGTCTTATCTTTAGAGCAGATAATTGGATAGCAACTAAGAGATCTTCCGAGAAAAATTTTCTTCCTGGTTGGAGTGGCGCAAGAGTTCAATTCATAGTAGTACTTGTAATTTCCCAATAATACATCATAATGCGCTACATTACCCGACTGTGAAACCAGTTTGGAAAAGCTAGTGCCGCTTTTCCATTGTAATCGCCAAGCAAATTAAATCGCTCCTGATTGTAGTTAGTAGACATATTAAAGATAAGGGTAAAGCGCACGACGTTGTCGTATCCCGTAGAGAACAGCTATGATTTTAACTTCATTAACAAAGGTTACTAGATGCATATTTGACTGATACAACGATGTTCGGTGGAGCATTGATCTATCCCAACGGTGTTTTTGTCTTCCAGTTCAAGTTTGCAACCAATTTTCCAAGTCCGGAAGGTTGGAAGCCCGGAGCCGGACGAGGAATCAATCCACTGTGTATTACAGAACGCCTCTAACCACCATGCTAAATACGTTTAAAGACGTGCATTTTTTACACCATTCGGCATTACATGCATCACACTATGCAGATCCAAGCACTTTTATTCCATTCGCTTCTTCGCATCCATCATCACGAAGAGTCCTCATATTGGTTCGGGTGTCACTTAAAGACAAGCCTTTCATCGTAAGCGTCGTTTAATGTCAGTTAAGCTGATACTCCCTGGAATCCGCTGATGAAGTTATGCTAGGGTGTTCCAAGATCTTGGCTGCGGGCCGTAAGCTGCATTTTGGACTACAGGGAGTAAATTAACTCCATGTAAATCAAGCACGCGAGTTCTAAATAAATATGTTGTAGAATTAATCTATATTATCAGCACAAGAAGTCATTTTTTCTTTGAAAGCTACCGACGAAGTCATCTTTGGTTTACAGCGCACAGAATTTGAAAGACCTTTAGAAAAGACGACCTTTTTTGTTAACTGCTGACGATAAATACTATCGAATTTTTAATATCTATGTAACGAAAGAATTACTGAGTATCCTGGAATCAAAACCACCAGAAATTATTTCCCATTGATTTTATCCAAAAATCCAGAGGCCGGACAGCACAGTGGTAGTGATATCCGTCATCTCGAGCACGGTGCTAGTTCGATTCCGCGTGAGAAGTACTGGGATCTGCACAGTAGACGTGAAGACAGGTCATATAAAATGAGTAAGAATAAAAATATCCGAAAATTCAATCAAGAGACTGCGTTGTTAGTCTTCCCCTATAAACGTAAGTCTTCCCCTTAAAACTTTTATTTTTCACTGGTTATCATATCAGAAAAGAAAGAAAATAAGAAAAAAAAACCAAGAAGAGCCCGAGAATGAAGAAGTACAGCAGCAGAATTCAATGAAACTGACAGTTCGCCTCTAAATGTGGCAAATTTAAACGCACTTTAGGCAAATTATACTTTGAGAGATGAAATCGGGTTCGGCTATCAATAAATCGGCATTCCATACGAGCTTTTATTCACTAAAAAAATGAAAAAAGCAAAAATAGGATATGAAAACTATGGTTTGAATTTGTATCAGGCTAATTGAAACAATCATTAAACAAGGAGCATTAGATTACGGTGGGAAGACGGGAACGTTAGGAAAGCATTTTAGGAACTTCTCCGAAGTGGCCATTCGAGTCATCAAGAACCTCTTGCCAGTGAGCCACATTACGGTCATCTCAATACACGGTGCCGTTATACGACGGACGTCAAACGAATCTTTGCCCTAAATACAGTATCTTTTCTGGGGTTAATAAAAACTTCCGTAAATTTACAAACAACCAGGATTCATTATCAACAGAAAGTCGGTCGCTCCAGCACATTTTAGTAATCTTAATTGGAATGATTTCTAGTACCTATATGTAGAGATAGTAGGTAACTTACTTAGCATACATACCCCATACTATGCCGAATTGGAAGGACAAAATAATACGAAAAAAAAACAGCAAGAAAAGGAATAAAATAAAAAAGTGTTATGACGCATCGTAGCAGTGATCCAGGGAAAAGCGGAAAAAGGCTATATAGACATGAGGTGGTAGTTTGGGCCAAGATCCCTTATGCTAGAATGGGATGTGATTGCAAAGCAATTTTTCCTGAATAACTTGTCACTTTTCTTGATCAGAACATGAGATTGTTGTTATAGATTATTCGTTCACCATAGCTGACGTTTCGGCGAGTTTCGCCTTCTTGAGAGTCGCTCTCTTTCTTAAATTGTTCCACTCGAAAATAGCGTTAACTGCGATAGATAAACCGTTGAAACGTAGCAAAATAATCATATGGTTCATTTTTGATCATATGAAGTTCTCTGGATCCTATTAGAGCTAGGGTTGTTGTTACTACTGCGCTGAATATCCTACAAGAAGTGAGGCAACGGTTGCACCCACGTTTTTGTAAGAATAAAATTCAAGGATTGAAAACCAAAACGACGTCTGTCGTAAACTTTTTGAGTGATTCGAGCAAACTCCTTTCTGTACACTATAGCATCATGTAGCAATGCGTATTGGTTTCAATACACATGGTCCAAAAATACTTCGAGCTCCTCTCAATACTGTAAAAGCATATTTTAGTTCATAACGAAGTTTGTCGATTAAGATAGAAACAACTGGAATCTGCAGCTTCAGTTGAGCAATGGGTTCCTATTCCACGACGATTGGTTTCTGGTTTTTTGGAGCCCGCCCACAAATCATTCACTTTTTTGTAAATGGTCGTATTCTTGGCTGCGAAAGATGCTCAGACTAGATTCAGGCGAATAGAACGCGGTGATATCCCTAGTACTGTTGATGTCGGCTGCCAATGAGCAAGCACTGAAACCTTCAGGAAGGAACTGGACTTCGTTTCCAAAACTCTGACGCTTCGTTTTTCACGAGCCAAGCGTTAATGCCATGATATTATGATCCTTTAAAAAATTTATAAACACCTTCTTAATGGAATGCCACCCTCAGCATAGCTGCTAACGGTGGGTTTCGAACAACAACGTAAAGGTGGGGGTTCTCCTTAAAGCCAGATCTCCAAAGCCAGTTTTATAAGTCGGTTCGAATTTCCTATTTGTATTCGAAAAAACTCAACAATGAGTAAATCAATGTCTGGAAAAACTGCGTCCTGCTAGCAAGATAATCGTTAGGTTGAAGGATTGCTGCACTCTAGACAATAATACTGCCATACACCAACTAAATTGCGGCACCCAATTATTTGCGGAGAAGCGATTCTGCCGAAGTATCGGTGGCACATACTTCGTCACTCACACTTCTTCAAGTCACTTCGTTGGCTCATACGGTATTCCTTCCCATGGCTTGGAGACCGTTCTACGCGTACAACCCATGCGTCACAAGCAGCTTAGTATCGCCAACTCTCGTTCTTCAAGTTCTTCAACCCGTGCAGTTGATATGATGAGATTAGAAGCGTCGAAAAACGACTTGGACTTTGAAGAAGCAATGCAAAAGGGCCTTTTATAAATTTGTTGTGGAAGACCTTAATGCTAGATTGGGAAGCGCCCACGAATTTGAATACAGGATCGGAAAACTGGCAATAGGATGTTCGAATTGGTGTGAAAATCGTCTTGTCGGACGTCAGTTTCCATCAAACCTCTTCAATGGAGACTTTCACTCGAAAATCGTTTCTCTTGAAAAAAAAACTCGCAGCTGTAAATAGAATAGCTTAATGGAGCGATCCGTAGGGTCACCGACCATATCCTTACCAGAAAAGACAATTCCTATTCGACACTTCTTTGATGGCATCATTCTATGCTCTTTCAATTCATTCCCTCATTTTTCGTGATTCGTCCAGAAGCTGAAAAACGACTGTTCTCCTCGCTCATGAAAAAATGATAAATCACGTGTGTCAGTAGAGCATTTATTTATTTGAAGAGACTTAGAAGTCGGCAAAGTTTTTGCGACAAACTAAAATTAACGCATTTCCCACGGATTTTACTCTTACGAGAGATCTCAAGCCTGCTAGGAATGAGAACTGGTGGTGCGGCCTCTCGTGGAAAGAGGATTAGATGTGGACTAGAAGCGTTCGTGCACTTACAGCGAGGCGTATATGGAGTTAGGGCATGGGTTTGACTTCTGCTTTGTCACACAGGCATATAAGAGACTTGAGATTGATAGCGAAGCAATCGAAATAAAGAGTTTTAACTTTTCATGATAAAAGATTCCTTCCTCCCTTATATTTTTTTAAGGTATGCCAAGGCGTGGCTTGTCAATTCATATAATTTTAATATAGTTTTTGTAGTCGATGTTTTTATATTATCGCCAACTTTAAAGCTGCAAACATCTGATAACATCTGATAGAGTCAAGAGCTTAAGTAGAGCTGACCGAAACAGCGCAAGAATGAAGTAACCCTCCCAATATTTAACCTTGAACGGCATCCTCAATCCAAGCACTTTTAACACTCTTCACCTGCACCACCTGTTTTCTCGTTGATCGGCGAGTGACTCGAGCGGGCGGCAATAAATCTTCCATTTTTCCCACCCAGTCACGTGCAAGAGCAGTCCAGTGGGCTTTGTTCGTTCGAGGGACTCGATGAATATCATACTTTCCTGGTTTTCGTGAAGAATTCTGATCATCGGGTCGGTGGTCCTCCTACAGTACGTTTGACATCCCGAGGAAGTTGGCCAATAACGGCTATTGCCCACCGGTTGTTGTTCATACGCATTATATGTTCGACTCACCTTATCTCACCTTACCTTCGACACACGCCATCTTTGACGTTTGATAGTTGACGTAAATCCGAATATCCGATCCATTCCTTCTTCCCTCCCCTTGTGTCACACGGTAATCCCAGCACAGCATCGTCCTTTCGACAGCGCCTTCAGTAACGCTGAGTGATTTTTCACTGCTTACGCAGCCGTAGCCACCAGGTTTCTTACGCATACGTTAGGGGATAAGGAAGAATCGTAGGGGTCGATAGAAAAGATGGATATGGAGTCGTGTGTTCTTTGTTCTTTTCACTACACCTTCGATGCTCTGGAAAGCTCTCGAAGCCGCTCGCTTCTTCCTGCTCAACTCTGAACCTCCTGCTCGGGTTGATTTCTCGGCCTAGATAGACGTAAGTGGAGCATTCCGAAATATTTGTTCCGTTGAGCGTGAATGGAGCATTCATAACCAATCCGTTCCTCATGAACACCGTTTTTATGAGATTTAGTCGAAGACCAATCTTTATTAGGCCTTATCAAAGTCGTCAAGCATACGTTCTGCTTGGCTAATGTTTGGTGTTATGAGAACGATATCATCAGCAAACCTAAAATGGTGTAATTGCCAACCGTTGATTTTCACTGTCATGTGGTCCCATCTCTAGTGCTCGCACGACATTCTCGATGGTGGTTAAATAATTTTGGCATGACGGCATGGTCTTGCCTGACCTATCTTTTGACGTCGATGTTGATATCGTTGTAGAATGGTGATATGTTGGTTGCGAAATTTTTACAAAACTCACGATGGATTGCGATACTTCAATGAGTCTTGTTATCGTGTGGATGTGGTCCACCGTATTGAATCCTTCCCGAAACCCTGCATGGCTGTTGTTCGTCCAGTGCTCTGCCCGTCCTGTTTAGAACGACTTAAGTGAAGACGACCGACAGCAAGCAGATTGAGTGATATTCGCCGATATCGTGGGAGTCACCGTTCTAGAACAACAACACAGCCTTGCTGGTCTTCCACTGGATAGAAAATGCATTCTTGAACTTGTTAAGTGACGTGTGAAGAGTCGAACCAGTGTGCTTACGAGGACTGGCGTAAGGTTCTTCGAATGTTCAAGTCTTATCTCTCCAACCTGATTTTATTCGATTATTCTTCGCCAACGGATCTTGTCGGATTTTGGAGAGGAATCGGTGGTACAGCACGCCCATTCTCCTTTATTTCGTATTAGACAAGGACGACGTGGACCAAGTAGTAATTATGAATGGTTTTCTCTATTGTCTTTCTGGAAGCTGTAACTATTCCGTCTGGGCGTGGGAATTCAATCATTTTGGTTTTGTAATTTGCGAAGTTTCGATGGGCTTTGCGAATGCTTCTTCCATTCTTTGCAGCTCTCCTTAAGGTTTTCCTTAACCGACTATCTGCATTGTTTTGCAAGTTAGACGTGAGTTGGTGGTTTCCTGTAGCTCGTGCGATTTTATGCTCACGTATCAGCCCTAGTGTTTCTGGAGACAGACGTCTCTTGGTGACCTTCGAACTCTGAGTTTTCATAGCGCTATCGCAAAGATCTTGAATGAGCTGATCGTATTCCTCGTCGATGTTATCGAGAATGACATCTTCCCAACAGCCGACTAATGAATTTAATAAGTCCCAGTTTATGGTGATTCTGGGACTTTGGTTTTTGGATTTGGCGGCTTCTCCTTCTTTCCGCGAAAAATGAGATCTTGCAGAAGTAGGCGATGGTCTGATCCCACGCTGAAATTTGGGACAACAGCAATATTGGTTGAGCAAAACCTTCGATTTACTGTAGTTTGGTCTACCTCATTATGATACACGTAATTGGGAGACTCCCACGTTCAGCGTTGAGGTTGGGGCTTCTGGGATTCCATAAATTCTTTCTAATTTGTAGATTCCAATGTGTCCTGTGTGTGATGTTTTCTCGATTTCGATCTTAGCGTTCAAATCTCCAATGATGCATTTGCGAATATCTGGTTTTCTGTTTAGAATTTCTCCAAGTCCATACAGATCGCTTCTACTTCTTCTTCATAGGTTGGTGTCAGTGCGTAGACGACGAGTATTGTCAAATCGGTATTAATTCACATCTGTAACCGTCCTTAGGGTTGTTAGTTGTTCGAGTGGACCGATTTTCATGGCCAAACTCATGTTAAGAAAAACGCCGACGCCACTGACTCCTCTGTTGTCACATGTTCCGAGAAACAGTTCTTCTCCGATGTCACAGACGAGTTGAAGGGTTGGCGTCTTCTCGTCTCAACGAGTCCATTGACGTCGTTGTTTATGTTCTTTGCCTGTATGATCGTGCCTTCTATCGAGGAATCAGATGCAGGTAAGCGTGCATTATAGGCAAGATAGTCCTTCGAGATGTATGCAACTTAAAATAGCCCTAGGATTATAGCAGCCTCACCGCGCTCGTCCTACCCAACGCTGCCATATCGGGAGTTCATTCGTGGTAACTGGAATGGTGCTCGTTTATTTTACTGTGTTCAACGTTAGGTACCCATGTATAGCAAGTTGAGCTCTGAACGTGGGTGCTAGGCATACTCACGGCTAGCTTTTTAGTCTCTCCTAGAATAGAGGGGCAACTTTTTTGTTGGAGACGACTTCCAGATCTCGCCGATGTATTTACTGTCACTTCATTGCAGGCTTTTGGCCAAAGTGACTCGTAGAATACAATCCGTATGAACGAGAACACAACCACGTACGCACGCATTAATATGTCCTCGTAAATACAGAAGTTATGTGCCAGTAGAAACAGGGAGTCCATCCCACGGATGCATGCATCCACGTCTCCGGGAAGCAAAGGTCGCTTTTCCGCGTTTAACCCTCTATCACTACGTGGTGACGCTCCAGGTAGCCTCACGTCTAGCCGAAGTGAAATCTCTTTACGAGGGAGATTGGCGGTTTAGCGATTTCATGTTGGATTAAACTGAACCTTATATTGATATGCCGTGTTTCGTTGATAAAATAGGACGAGGTTGTTAACAAAAATTTATCAGGTTAACTGCCACGACCGACTTTCTATTAACCTCGGCATTGATCAAGTGATTTTCTTCGTATTTTTGTTGAGCAAACGCGAGGTGTTACTATTCTTTGTTCACGATTAAGCTGACGTTTCGGCGAATTAACAGGTTAACGTTTCGAAGTGGGTCGACGGTCCACAGTCCTCCGCACTCTTGATGTGTCATCTTCGTTTTCGTATCGAGTTGAATCTTCTTCAGTGGCACATCCCTCAAATGAGGCGTACTCACCCGGCTACGCTCTTTTATACACGACGCTCGTTGTTGATAATAGTGATTATCCAGTGATAACAACTTGTGATGATAACGAAAAAATACGAATCTCGACATCACATCTCTATGCATAGACGAGGATGCTACATCAATAAGACGAACAACTGTGGACCATCGACTCGTATCATCGGCTTTGATAAAGACGAAGACGTCAAAACACCAGCCGAATGAGGATTGTTTATCATCCTTATCATCTTCTTGTAACCATATCAAAGAAGGGACGCACTTCTCTTTTGTTCCCTTCCTCGAGCTCTTTGACATTCTTTAAAGTAGGTGTTTTTCAAGAATTCAGCTAATCGTTTTAAACGATGTCAACATTGCACTCAACAAGACCATGCGTCACTCATTCACTATAATGAAAAATGAGCCCACAGTTAGGTAATTATAATTTTTTTCTAAAACTCTTTCAGCGATTTTATAATAAACAGTAAGCTTTCCACGATGATCAATCCTTGAAGTGCGTGCCTCGTGCATTCAACTTCATCAAAAATCGTCAGCGGTTATTCAATACACATCTGCGTGTAGACTTGCGGTAGTCTACTGATGTATGAAATTCGTGCTGCCATCCTTCTAGACAAGTCTAGTGGTAATCTGTAGATCCCTGATGATTGGAAGAGTTGGTGGAGCTTGGGGCGATCGAACCATTGATGCAGCATGTTTCACTAGGCACCTCTAACCAGTGTGCTATACGAGTCCCAGTAGGCTTCATATGTTGCGAAATTGTGCATTTGTCGTTGTTTCCTTCGTTTTGTTTCCTAAGATGATCAATCTGCAGTTAGGAAATCGCCTAGCAGTTAACTAGTTCTAACCACAATTGAGCAACTGTTTCAGACAAACGTTCACCATTCCAACTAATTTCCCACCATCTGGAGTTGTTCGATCGCGATGAGGGCACCATATGCGATGCTTGAGAGAGCTCTCCTCTTACTACACTGTCTTATAGCTTCCGATAACTATTTTCACTAGAAATGTATTAGATGTGGATCTTGGATGAGTTCTGTTCGGAAAATTTTTTCTTTCTAAATCGAAGCGATTTTTTCGTGATATAATGTTCTGGGCCACTTCATGGCAACAACTTAGTAAGAAGAGGAAATCAACACCGAATCGAAGTGGACCCACCAAACAGTTCGAGTCATCGCACACTGATACTTCTGCTTCGCTTCATCACGCGCTGTCCAGAAGATGGACGCCACATAAGCAAACACTGGGTAACTAGCTCGTGCGGTGCTGATGCTAAGCATGGGCGAGTTGGAGAAGATGCCCGCTTTCGGTCATGCCATCATTGACAGGCAGTTTAATCCAATGGGAGATGTGAGATCTCGCTGGACATCAATGCTATCATCAACCATTGCCAGCACATACCATGCAACATCCTTTTTGAATCTCGGCTACTTTAGATGCAATGACAAGACTTTGTGAGAGAGATTGTTACTGAAGACGAGAATTGGGTGTATGATAAGACCAACGCAGGCCACTCTTTCTAGCTCCGCAACGGACCCACTAACTCAATTGGAACTCTACTCATATGGTCGTAAGCCGACGTTTTCAGTGTTTTTGGGTTTGCGGTGCATTATGCTCTGGGAATCACAGATGTAAATTCGGATGATCAACGTGAAATAGAACCCTTAGCAGCGCCAAAGATTCATTGATCCCATTAAGGAGGAGCTATCGAAACGACTCAAAGAATAGCTGTTTCAGGCATCTTTTTAATGTAGATCCCTCTAGCGTGAAAAAGTTGAATTGTAAGTGTTCCGTGTGTTGCAAAAATTCAGAATTACATTCTGTTAGAATAAAGAACTTCTGCTTTGTTGTCAAAGATCTGCAGTTTCAAATGCATTATAAAGTTCACAGTAAGCAATAGCATCTGTGTTCAAAGTTGGATGGGTAGGTTAATATCTAACCTGTTGTAATCCATATAAAAGGAAAAGGATAAAGGATAAACCTCTCGGTGTTGATCAATCCCTGAGGGATGCCCCATGCATTCTACTTCACTAAGCATGGTTTGGAGGTGATTGAATGCATATTTGGTCTTCAGAATGACTCGCGGTGGTCTACCGATGTATCGAGCCAGTGCCGTTATCTCCCAGACAAGTATGGTACCAATTTACCGACCCCGGAGGAATGTAATGCTTGACGGGTCATGGATGCGGAAATCGATTCCACGTGTGTGTTGAAAAGCTTCTCCTAGCACTTCGCCACATGTGATCGATCCATAAACGAGTGATTTATCGTCAGTGTGATAAAACACTTAGTTTCCGTAAATTGTGAAGCATTTGTTATACATAAGCAGACTGTGTGAAAATCCCGATGAACGATTGAAAGCAACAACTTAAACGATGAAGAGAATTTGCATAACACGATGTAACAATCATTTTCCGCATTGATCTGATGAAGACGATATCGATTTCTCCTGGACTTTAATGAGAGCTTAGAAGAAAGCGAATCATTGAAAGACTGCAACTAAAGTAAGGCAATCTGATTAAAAATGAATTAGAAGTGAAATGAAAAAATACAAAACAACGAACAAAGAATGTGAAAGAATTTGATGTAATTGAAGTCTTGGTTTATTATTTTATCATTACTTTTCTCTGTTTGGTTATGGAGGTGTTTAGCTGGGTAGATTGAGGTTGACTTGACCTTTCCAGACTCTGAGGAAGGCGAAATCCGCCGAAACGTCGACTTTTTCTTGAATAAAGAATAATGAATAAAGAAAGAACACCTCGCGTTTGCTCAACAAGAATGTAAAGGAACAAAACAAAAAACTACTATATTACTGAGATATTTACAAAACTCCTTTTCGGCGAAACAAAGGACTTGCATGGTGCGGTGGTGAACGCGTTACTTCCCGAAAAGGACAATAGCGAGTTCGTTCCCCACCATAGACACCTGCGGTCCGGAGTTTTGCAAATATCCCAGCATTATCACAGTTACATTTCACAAATGCCCTATCGTTAAAAAGAATAGGCAGTAAATAAAAAGGTTAAGATTGTGATTATAATTCTGGTTCCCTGGAATCCCGAGGTCAGCCTGGTCAATGTCTGCCCCAGGTCGTCACCGCCACAGGCAGTCGCAGCCCTTGCGGAAAAGAGAGAGATTTGCCACCATGCGACTAGTTTTATACCCAGACGGTGGTCGATCCTGACATTGGTATACTCTTAGCTAGGTTTCCTGAAGGAAAAACCGGACTCTTTCTCAGCTTGAGAGACTGTTGGGGAAATGAATCCCCCGCTGTACATCGCAGCACGACACCCAGGTACACCTCCCAGCCACGATGAGGCGGTAAGCCTTTCGGAGGAACGTAAAAGTATATTATATGTATATGTATATATGTCAGCGTTTTTGAACGTACTTTAAAGAGGGTGATAACAGACAGAAATATGCGATGTCACACAAATGAGCGTTAATCACAGTGGCGACCTAATTCGAAGAATCAAAAACAGGTACACCGCCAAGGCGTCGAAAATGAAGTGGCTTAGAAATGTGAACCACTTTCGCTACAACTGGTGAGCACGAGCAGCTAGCAGCAGCACTCTCTCTGGCTACGAGACATACAACCACCCACCCAGACACCTATGCGAAGACAAAAGCTGTTCCGGATTTGGTTTCACTGTATGCAAAGCGTACAACAAGAGGATCGACGACAAGTCTTCTGCACAAATACATGCCTCGTTTTTCAGTTCGAGAGAGCAGAACAATTTGAGCTACTGTGATAAGCGACGGGAACTAATGCAGTCTTTACTGGAGCTCGGTCTGATCATTCGACAGTCAAATGGAACACAGGTGATAAAGATGATTGTTACTCTTCTTATCACGAGTTCCTAAGAAAAATCTAAGAGAAATCCAGTGACACAATGGATAGTGAATGCAACAGCGGTCACGTGAGTTCTTTCTCCGACAGTGAATAAAAACCGGTTGAAATGCAATTTATCAAAAAGGCACGCACAGATCATGAAAGACAAGATTCGGCAGTTTTGTATGGCCTTTCGCACTTCACTAAATGGTTTTAGATCTTTCCCTGCAACCACATGTCTTCACATTTCTATTTTATCTCCTCTATGAAACTTTAGGTAGCACACATTTGCAAGCGACTCAATTCCAGGGTTATATGTGCCGTAGATATATATGTGAACCACTAGGACGATCTGTGAGTAGGAAGAAAACGTGTGGCCAGCAACTGTGGAAAGGATAACAGAAATTTATCCACCTGAAACAAGAGCTCACTAACTAAACTTTGAGCACAAAAAGAAAACACGTTCTACATAAGGGAAAGTGTCCACCATGTTTCGCGCGCAATGGCAAAGAAGGATTAGAAGCAGAACATACTTGTATTGGCGATTTTCTAGTGCCGTTCACAAGCAGTCGATACCATTGTCCCTAAAATAGACAAAAAAGTTGTTGCAAAATACGTTACTACAGAATTCGACTCAAAGTGGGCGATATGGAATTGGTTGGAAACAAACGACAATCAAGAAGAGAAAAGATTCATCAAAACAACCTTAACGTTTAACCTTTCAGCTACTGCCTATTAGCTTTTTATCATCATGGGGTACTATTCGAAACGCATCCACAATAATATAGATGTACAACTACAACGATGCTGTGATATTTCCAAAACTTTGGACGGCAGGTGTTTACGGTGGAGAACGAACCAGCTATTGCCCTTTCCGTGGAGTAACGCGTTCACCACCACACCATGCGGGTCCTTCTTTTTCCATCGATCTTTTGCCATCAGCAATCACCCGTCAACGGGATTGATCTGGGGAGCCCAAATCAGCATTGAACCCAGTTAAACTGAGGCTATAGTTATAATCACAATCTGAAACTTTTTATTTACTGCCTATTCTTTTTTTTAACGGCAGAGTATTTTGCGAAATATAATTACTATAATGCTGAGATATTTGCAAAAGTCTGGAGCGCAGGTGTCTGCGGCAGGGAACGAACGCGCTACTGTCCTTTCCGCGGAGTAACGCGTTCACCACCACACCACGCGGGTCCTTGGTTCACCTGTCTCTCTTTCTGTCTTAACTGGGTTCAACACCGATTTGGGCTCCCCAGATCAACCCCGTTGACGGGTGATTGCTGATGGTAAAAGATCGATAGGACTAGCTCAGAAACAGGCGAAACGAAGGGCCCATGGTGCAAATATCCCAGTATTATAGTACTTATATTTCGCAAAATACCCTGCCGTTAAAAAAAGAATAGGCAGTAAATAAAAAGGTTAAGATCAGTTCAGAGATGAAGGGGACAGTCTGTGTGATTCCCAAGATCAACTTCCTGTTAATCTCGATATTGATCAATGATNCACTGCTCTCTTGCTTAGCAAATACGAGGTTTTTGTTTCCCTATTCATTCGTCCACAAAACAAAAGCCAACGTTTCGGCGGACTTCACCTTCGAGTCTGGAGGGATGATATGTATCGTAAATTAGTCAGCCAAATACCTCCATGACGTCAAGAAAAGGTAGACTTAGACTTACTCCTGGAGCGCCGTTCTCCTTTAAATTCCGAGGGGCTACCGTTCCATAGCCTTTTGAAATAACCGCTTTCTGAGCCAAATTGAGGAATTCTCCCTTGTGCTCTCTCCCTTTGCACACACTGTTCGCTGTCCGAAGCTACAATATAATAGAATTTTTCTCATTTTACATGACCCGTCACTGCTTCTCCTCTGCCGATCTCAGCACTTCTTGCACTCGATTTGTTTTCTTCGCATTTATCGTCCACAGAGGTCTTCGAACATTTCACTTGTTGTTTCAGCTGCTGCTTGAGGATTTTGCCTTCATCAATGCCGTAGAATGTCGCTCGAGTCGATTCTTCTTGCAATCTTGGGAATGTGAGGGATAAGGTGTTTCCAAATTAATTGGGGAGAGCCTTGGAGAGGACATCGCGCTGGCGCCTTTGTTTCCTGATCAACGGCATCACAAGCTACTGCGTTACTCTCGTCCCCCATATGATACAATAATACAACAGTATAATGCGAATTATTTCAACTGTATCACCTGAAGTCCCGTTGATCGTCGAGTGACTGGAGCGGGCGCCGGTAAATCCTCCATTTTTCCCTGTCGAGTTCAAGAGTAGCCCAATGGTTTCTGCTTGGTGTAGGGACTCTTCGAGCATCATGTTTTTCTTATAGGCTCTTCGTGAAGAACTCTGACCATTAGGTCGGTGGACTTTCTGCAGTACATTTGACATCCAGAGAAACCCAATCACTAACGGCTCTTGTTCATCGGTTGTCATTTATACGCTTTACGTGTCCGGCCCACCTTATCTTTGACTGTTGGTGTACAGAACGGCATCTTTGATTTTTCATCGTTGACGCAGGTTGGGGCTTCCGATCCCATCCCTTACTTGTGTGAAACGGGTTACTAGCATCGCATTCATTCCTAGCATCGTCCTTTCGACTGCGCGTTCGATAACGCTGAGTGATCTTCCATCCAGCTTACGTAGCGAGCAGCTTTCTGGTGCATAGGTTAGGGCAAGAAGTACCATGGAGTCGGAAAGGTGGGCACGTAGTCGGGTATTCATTGTTCTCTTCACTACATCCTCGATGCTCTTGAAAGCTCTCCAAGGCGCTCGTTTCCTTCTGTTCAACTCTGGAGCTAAGTCGTTCAACATCTTAATTTTCCGACCTAGATAGACATAAATGGAGGATTCAGAGATATTCGTTCCGTTGAGCGTAAATGAGGCATACGAAACCAATCCGTTCCTCGTGAGTATGGTTTTGTGAGATTTAGCCGAAGACCAGTCCTTCCACAGACTTTATCAAAGTCGCATGCATTCGCTCCACCTCGATAAGGCTTGTTGTTGTAAGAACGACGTCATCAGGAAAGCGAAGATGATGTAACTGCCGACAGTCGATTTTTACTAACACGTTATCCCATTCTAATCCTCGCAAGACGTTATCGAGTGTGGCGCTAAATAATTTTGGCTAGTTGGTGTCTCCCTGCCTCACGCTCCTCTGACGTCGATGTTAACATCGTTGTAGAATGATGATATCTTTGTTGTGAAATCTTTATACAGCTCACGAAGTGTCTTTATATACTACGTCGGAACTACCTGACTATCAAGGGCTTCCATGACTGCTTCTATCCCAACTGAGTAGGAAGCCTTCTTTAAGTCGACGAAAGTGATTTTTTCTACTGTCGCGATACTTTCTCATATGGCTGTCCTTCGCCCGTCAACCCTTTGGGATGACTCGAGTGAAAAGTTTGTAGACGGCAGACAGCAAGCAGATTGGGAGATAGCTGGCGATATCATGGAGGCACCCTTCTTGAACATTAACACGGTCTTGCTGGTCTTTCACTGAGCAGGGACCTTGCACAGGTAACTGTGAAGAGCCGAGCCAGTGTGTTTACGAGGACTGGCAGAAGATTCTTCTAGTGTTCAGATTTTATCTTGTCCGGATCTGTTGCTGTTCGACTTTTCACTGACTATAAAGCATATCGAATTTCGGAAAGGAGAACCGTTGGTAAGGCATCCTTCATCAGGAAGACATACTACTGAAAAGATCTGAGTAGTATTCGTGAATGATTTCCTCCATCGCGTTTCTGGAAGCAGTAAGTGTTCCGTCTGGGCGCCAGAGTGCAATCATTTTGATCTTGTAATTGGCGAAGCTTAGGTGGGCTTTGCGAATGCTTTTCCCAGCCTTTGCAGCTTCGGCTATTACTGCTGCTCTTCTCTCTCTCTAAGATCTTTTATCGCCTGTTTGCATTGTTTCGCAAGTTCGGACGTTAGTTAGCGTTTGCCTGCAACTCGTTCGATTCCACGCTGGCGTTTCAGCTCCAGTGTTTCTGGCGACAGACGTCTCTTGGTGGCTTTCGAACTCTGAGCTTTCATAGCGCTAACTTGAGGATGGTGAATGACCCAATCGTATTCTTCGTCGATGTTATCGACAACGGCATCTTCCAAACAGCCGACTAATGAATTGAATAAGTCCCAGTTTATGGTGGTTCTGGGACTTCGGTTTTTGAATTTAGCGGCTTTTTCTCCTTTCCGCGAGAAATAGAATCTTGCACGAAGGAGACGATGGTCCGATCCTGTGTACAATTTTGGGACAACAGCGAAATCGGTTAGGCAAAACCTTCGGTTTACTATGATATGGTCTATTTCGTTGTGTTACTTTCCTTTTGGAGACTCTCACGTCGAGTGTTGAGGGTCGGGCTTATGGAATTGCCAGTTACCAAGGATGGTCTGGGTCGTCATGATAAACTCGAATAGCCGCTCACCCTGTTCGTTCCATTTTAATCCGTGGGTCCCAATGTGACGTTCTTCAGACGTTCTTCAGACGTTCTTCTTGGTCCAATCTTGGCGTTGAAATCTCTAATGATGAGCTTGAAGAATGTGTGGTTTTCTCTGTAGAACTTCTCCAAGTCCATATAGGAATGCTTCGATTTCTTCTTCGTCATGGTGTGATGTCGGCGCATAAACGACGAAGATTGTCAAAGACAGTATTGATCTTCATCTCTTCATTCGTAAACGTCCCATTCGCGTTGTTAGTTGTTCGAATGAACAGATGTTCATGGACAAACTCATATTGAAGAGAACACCGTCGCCGCCGCCTTCTCTGCTGTCGCATGTGCCGAGGAAGAGCTCTTCTCCGATGTCATAGATGGGCGTTGAATAGGTGGTGTCGTCTCATTTCGGCCAGCCGAATGACGTCCTACTCTATCCCTCTCGCTTGTATGACCAAGTCTTCTATGTAAGACTCAGATGCCAACGTGCGTGCATTGTAGGTACTCATCATTACCTTAGTTCTTTGCGATTTAGGCATCTTAAAACGGCGCTGAGGTTCTAGCATCCTCTGCGTACTCGTGTTACCCAACCAAATTGGGGCTCTTGCGTGGTCAGGGTATGAAGCCCGTTTATTTTACTGTGTTTATAACCACGTCTAGCCTGCTGAGCTCTGAACGTGACGGTTGGGTAAACTCACGAGTAGCTTGCCAGGCTGTCCCAGAGTGCACATGGAGCTTATTTGTTGGAGGCGACTTCTAACCGCCTTCCATATACTTCCCAGTCACTTGATTACAGGCTTTTGGCCGAATTGACTCGTAGAATACAATCCGTATAAGCAAGAACGCACCCACACACGCATGCATGAATACTCCTAGCAAATACAGAAAGTACATACCAAATTAGAGCAACAGAAGCAGGGAGTCTATCCTCTGGATCCATCTGCCTCTCAAGGAGGCAAAGTTCGCTTTTCGTCTGCGATTAACCCCCTGTCCGCCACCTGGGGACGCGCCACGTAGCCTTGCGACTAACCGGCTCGAGATCCCTGATGTGAGGAAGACCCGTGGATATGGAGGAGATCACATGCGATACGTCTGTTGAAACCAAGGTCTTGTTTAACCAATCCTTTATTTACAGCGATGTGAGCGTGAAATCGGGACTGCTTCTAACCACTCTAAGTTATCAGTTAATTCGCAATCGCTTATACGACCGCAAAAGTACAACACGTGTCGGGTATCGTTTCGGTATCATGCAATTTACCCTGCCGGCAGAGAGGTGAGTACATGAGTTTAAGCATGATGTAGATGATTGCTTGGAAGGCTTAAGGAGACGAATAGAATACATTGGCAATGCAGGTAGACTATTTTGTGTCCATGTAAGGGATACATAGATAGTAAACCTAAAATTAAACAAAATGTTGCGCTAAGCACGCATAGGAGGCAGACGCACAGCGAAGAAGATTTTGAAATAGAAGTTAGCGTTCTCACATAAGGTGATCTATCCATGAAAATGGTGGTTTTTTTCATAGAAGTATTTACTATGTGGTTTCTGGGTTTGGAGACTTTTCCATAAGCGTTATTAAAACCAACGCAATGATGCTGAGATATTTGCAAAACTCCAAGCGGCAGGTGTCTGCAGTGGGGAACAAACGCTCTATTACCCCTTCCGGGAGCTAACGCGTTCAGCACAACACCATGAGTGTACCTCGTTTCGTCTGCCTTTCAAGCAGTTCTATCCAGCAGTGCCATCAGCAATCACCCGTCGGCGGAATTGATCTCGCGAACCCAAGTACGCATTGAACACAGTTAATCTGAGGCTGTAGCTGAAATCACAATGCTAATTTTTTATTTGAGACAGACGAAACGAAGGAGCCGCATGGTGTGGTGGGGAATGCGTTAGCCCCTGGAAAGGACAATAGTGTGTTCGATCCCCACCTCAGACACCTGCGGTTTAGAGATTTGCAGATATCTCAGCATCGTTGTAATTGTATTTCGTATCATATCCTGCCATGGAAAATTATAGTAGGCGGCAAATAAGAAGTTAATATTCGTTATCAAAATAGTTGGCTGAACAGATTGGGTGTCAATGGAACCTCCATTCTCTAAGAAAGGCAACACGAACTCAAATGTTAGCCACTGTGGAATAACTCGCATACCAAGCTTGTTGATCAATACCGACCTTGATGGAAAACCTCTCTTGGGGATTGTTACAAAGTACCAATTATTGATGGCTGATGGGTATTTCCAGAGTGCCGAGTAATGATCTATGAAAAGGGTTAATCTCACAGCAGAGTCGTTCAAGTTGAGCATTTCAACATTTCGATTCGGAAGCCCAACAAAATAGGAATGAGGCTATGCTGCGAGAAAGCACGGTGGTCCATTGCTGGTTACCTTCTCACTAATAGTTTAAGGATGGAATCATACCAAGACGGTGATGTCGTTGTTCTTTGGATGAGGAGACAGAGTCAACCCTGCTCGGAGAAAACAAGTGAGGTTTGGTACTGCCAGCTCAAGCTACTCAATAATGAGCGGATGACCAGGTGAATATTATTAGGCAGATCCAAGCAGAAATATTTCTTCCATTCGCTACATTCGGTGCTGATGTGCTTGACTGGTTTTGAAGCAATTCTGGATCAATTACACTTCCCCACGTTCTTATATACTATTTAATAATTTTAAAGAAACTCCTATGTGTTGTTATATCCAACCAATCAGATAGAGGAAAGGCAGTATTTATATAACATGTAGAGAAGAAATAATACAAATGACACTTTCTGGTTTTCTTGAACTAACAGCACGTCCCATACAGACCCTTGGCCTCACATAGCCCGCTTGACTGATGCTTTCAATCAGCTTCAAGCCCGACGAATAGTCGCCAGAGCGGGTCAAATCATGCAGCGTCGACAACGTAATGATGTCCCCGCACAAGCCAATCAAATGGGTCATCACTATGAGTTCGAATCAGTCGCACTCACCCGACGAAACACTTGTAAATCGGGCAATTTTATGTAGAGAAATCCTCCTTCATTAACCAACTCTTCCTCTGATCCGACTAATTCAAGCTAACGTTAAATCAGTGACGGTGCTAATTCTGGAAATCTACTTGCCGCCAAAATTCTATAATTCTTCCATAATTCCATAACTCTTTAGATTTCTACAGAAACGCTATTTGGAAGTTCGGTAGTTGGTTGGTCGTGTATACCTTATCTTTTTATTCATGGACTACATTGTTCTCCAAGTAGTTTTGAGCCAACACCATCTCAAGTCTACTTGGTTGGCTTAGGAAATTCCAAAATTTCTTAACAACGGTACTTCATAATTTCCTACCTGAAAGTAAATTCCAATAAATTTTTAGATCTTTTCAACAGAAATGGGTTTCAACGTCTCCTTCTTGCTGTTCGAATCTATTGGTACCTTTCGCCATGGGGTCTTAAGTCCTTAAGTGTCTAGGTCTCCTGTAAACTCGTTAATAGTTGAGTGTTTCAAACGGGCACCGAAAAAGTCTCTATTCTTTCACTGGTCAAAGTTTAGTAGTGGTGCTGCCCTCGAGAGGAATATGAAGACATGCAGGCTTTCCTTAAAAAGCTCTTCATCTTCATTGTTTTGTACGGAAACCACAGATCAGATGATCTTTAAAGATGCAGGATTCATCAAAGACACTACATTGATTCACTACTCGTCTCCTCCATTCTCATCATCAGATTTGTCCTTATTTTCTTCTATTGCAACCGCCTACTATTGCACAGTTGATTCCACATTGTCTTCAGCGCCTTCTTCTGTTGTCGAAAAGCCTACAGAAGTTCATGCTCATTCCGTACTTCTACAATATCATCTACATCAAAGCAAAAAACACTTGACTATCATGATTTTTCGGAAGTTATAGCCGAGAAGCACTGTGACGTTTTGAAGAAATTGAACTAGAAAAAAACGATTACATTGAGGAAAAAATATAAAGGATAAAGGATAAAGGAGAAAGCTCTCGGCATTGATCAATCTCTGAGGGATTCATGCATTCGACTTCATTCAGCATCGTTTGAAGGTGATTAAATGCATATCTGGCCTTTACAATAGCTCGCGTGGCCTACCGAAGTATCGAAAACAGTGCTGCTATCCTCCCAGACAAGTTTGGTACCAATTTGCCAACCCCGGAGGGATAGAGGGCTTGGTGGGCCATGGGCGTGGCGATCGATTCCACGTGTGTGTTGCAGGGCGTCTCCTACCATTGCGCCATACGCGACCCAAGTGTAGCAGTACGATAAGAAAATATGGAGAAAGAACGATTAGAAATAGTGAAGAGAAGAAAATTTAGTCGATGCAAGTTGTTTTTACTCCCATCCCTCTTCGTTCATCCCCAAGCTTTAATTTGACGTTGCAGTGGGCCAACGACCACTGAGCTACACGCGCCCTGGAAAAAAATGTGGAAACAAATGTTTCGTAATTGGCGAGTTCCTGGAAAAACAATTGGAATTACCGTAACATGGCTATCTTGGCTACTAAAGAATTACAATCAGATGGAACCTTCCCAATTAAGGTAGGGAAATGGAAGAAGGCCATCTGCACTTCCAGTTCGGCAGTATTATGTTATACTACCGTCTTCACATCACCTCTTGATTGACTTTCTAACCCACGTCCGATTTCAAACGCATTTATTAAATTTATTAGTATTAGCCCATTGGAATCTGTTACTAAGTCGTATTTTATGACATGCTTGGCAAATTTTGTGGTATATCGGGATGGTATACTGAGCAAAATAGGGTCAAACACAAAAACTGGCTCAAAAACAAACTTACTTGATAATTGATTGGCCCGCCGTCACTGGTTGTGCGGGCCCGAGCATAATCTCCATTTTTCGGAGATTTCCTGGTTAAGCCACTGTGGTCTTCTAGAATTCCGAGGTCAGCCTGGCCAAAGTCTGCCCCAGGTCTTCACCACCACAAGCAGTCGCAGCCCTTCTGGATCAGAGGGAGATTTGCCACTATCCGACTTTGATACCACGAAGATGGTGGATCCTGGTATTGGTTTACACTTAGCTAGGCTTCCTGTTGGAAACGCCAGACTCCTTGCCAGCTTGGGAGACCCTGCCAGGGGTATGAATCCCGCCGCTGTACATCGCAAGCCGATACGCAGGAACACGTCATAGCCACGATGAGGCGGTAAACTGTTGAGTGGAAAAACAAACGTCATTGCGGTTAATCTCTAAAAATAAATTTTAAACTTTTAAAACAACAAGGATCTTTCCCAGGATCAACCTTCTCTTAACCTCGGCATTTGAATATGAATGCGTCTTTTTCCTTTCCTGTTCAGCAATCGCGAGGTTGCTAAACAGCATACATTTACTTCCATAGAGAAACACAATACAGCAGTTTCGGTAGTATCGCCTTCGTAAGAGCCTGGAAGGGTACACTGATATACAATCTACTAGACCAAACGCTTCAATAACACTTACAGAAAGACAAAAAACTCTATGGTAATTACATGATCAACAGCTTCTTGAAAAACTCACCGCTTCTTTACGCAACTTCCAATGAGGAAGTTTAGAACAGCCGATTATAGTCGCATATGGTTGATGATTGCGCCACACCACATCAGAAATGGATGCGAGCATACGGGGTCAGGTCGCGTGTGATCTATGGGGATTCCTCCTTGCTATTCATTGCAGGGTTTTTGGCGTTTATCCAAAAAGCCTCAAGAAGTGTTCTCGTTGGTGTTTTAGTCTCCTGTGCAAGGATATTGACTTTTACTTCAAAATCGTCTCCGCTGTGCTTTTGTATTCTATGCGTGCCTAGTGGGGTACTTTGTCTTAGGTTTCGTTTGCCGTCTAGATGTTTTTTATACGGATACACAGAAGTCTGCCCGTTTCGCCAATATATTCATCTCCGCAATTATTACAAGAGATCAGGTATATCGTACCTGAACTCATGCAATCACCATCCCTGCCGTAAGGGCAAATTAGGCAATTTGTTGTTTCACATAGGCGGTCATACAGGTGGTTACGAACTAACTGACGACGTGGAGTAGCCGGTGGTATTTCAACTATCGCTACCGATTCCTCTAGACCTGCCTGTCTTAAGCATCGTTTAATAGCTACGCTTACGTCATCGCTAATAAAAGGCAACATAAACGGGACTTTCTTTGGGCCAAGTGTTTCGCTTGGGCGCACCGCTCACCTTCTAAACTTATCTCGTGGAGTTACTATTTCGTAGCCATTGGAGATGGCTATTTGCCGAACCAAGTCGCGCGATTCTTTCCTTAGTTTCTTGGTAGTGCACACAGAGGTGGCCGTTCGAAACATGTTTCTCACAAGCTCTCTTTTTGTGTGTGAAGGGTGAGAAGAATGGAAATGAACGAGGATGTTCTTGTTACTTGGCTTTCGGTACCTTTGTCATGTAACCGCTACTTGATAGGTTTATTTGAACGTTTAAAAACGAAGCCAGTTTTTTTTCGGCTTTTCCCGGGTGCACTTTATGTACTCGGATTGCTCGTTCAATAATTCAAAGCATTTGTCCATCTCCTCCTGCGTGGAGAAGACGACAAAACAATCATCTACATGTCTACAGTAGAGTAGTGGCCGGAGATCGAGAACAGAGGCTTCTAGCTTAGACATAAACACAATGGCAAGGCTTGGTGCCAGTCGCTGTCCTATTGCCAACCTCCTTATTTGTCTTTTTTTTCCGGACCATCTGAAAATCCAGCGGTTTAGGGACTCCTTCAAGAGAGAGCTGTTAGCTGCTGGATGGACAAGCCATGCATATTTATTCTTTTTTCATGTTCAACAAGAAGTTCGAAGATGGCTTGCATTGCGGAGTCATTCGGCACGTTGGTGTACAGCGCGGTAACGTCGAAAAACTCCATCACGTACGCGTTGTTAGGAGACGCATTATGTAGGCGTTCTAGAAACATTTGGGTGTTTGTGAGGTGAGCTAGAATGTGGTTAGGCAACTGGGTAAGTATTAGGCTTGAAAACCAGGTTATTCTATCCGTTGACCCGTCTACACAGCTGATGATCGGTCTAACCTTAAATGATGACGGATTGGTTGACGCATGATCAACAGGTGATACCAATTTATGTACTTTAACAACTAAATATAGCACGGGACATGTTGGTTTTTCAATTCCAAAGTGCAAAATAACCGATGAATTTAAACATGCAGCCTTTGCCACACTGACCCATTGATTGTTTAGCTTCCGGTGTTGACTTTCATATTCCTTTTCAGAGGATGAGCGGTAGAGGGTGGCATCACTAAGATGTTCCTCTGTTATCTCAACATCCAGCTGGCGGGGATAACTACGAACTCTCCTCCTTTATCACTAACAGACAATCTTATTGTTTTCAAGTTCATAAATTCTCTAATTTCTCGCATGCCACATCTTTGTGCGGCTGTTGTAGGGTCAGAGAAAAACTTTCTATCGTGGTGGTGAATAAGAGTCTTGAAAACGCCGACCGAAAACATGGGGAATTTTATGTCAATTCCATCGTTAGGTTCTTGCTGTCTAAAAACGTTTTAGGGAAAGGAGATGGTGGTATCGTCGTCGTCTCTTAATAATAAGGATCTTTATTTCTTCCGAAGAATTCAGTGGTAAATAAACAAGGGCGTATGAAAGCGAAGAGATGGATTGAAAATAGAAATTCAATGGAAAAGAAGAAGACTGAAAAAGAATCCAAATTTATGCTAAGAATGGCCGAAAGAACAAATGTAGGAGGTGGCTCGATGAACATCAGGATTCCAACGCAGAAGCGTCTGCAGAACGATATCACCAGAACTCAGCTCCACAGCGAGTTGAACAGATCTGCCGAAGTGAAACCAGTGAATCTTTTCCCGGTCAACAAAACACAATCATCGTCCTTCTTCCTTCCTGTTCTCTTTCATATTCGCTCTTTCTGCTTGTTTACTTGTTCCGCCCTTCTTTATTCCTTCTTTATTTTTCTTCTTCCATCTTAGTCCTTTTCGTTTCTTCTCGTTTCTCTTTTCTTTTACTCATTTTCTCATCCTTCTTCTTTCTTTTCTCCTTTTCTCTTTTCCTTCGTGTTCTTTCTACATTCTATTTTTTAATGTCCTTCTTATCCTTCTTCTTCTGCTGTGGAAACAAACGAATGTTATCAACGAGGTTCACCACCGTGCAGTGGGGTGCACGTAGCATAGTTGTCAGAGGAGTCCTGCAATACACAAGCGATTAGTCTCCACGCTCCAGACTCACCAAGCCTTCCACCCCTCCGCGGTTAGCAAATTGGAAGCAGTCTGGGAGGATACCAGCATTGGCTCGATACATGGGTAGACCACCATGAGTCATTGTGAAAGCCAGATATGCATTCAATCACGTCCAGTAATGCTTAATGGAGTCGAATGCGTAGCGTATCCCTCGGGGATTGATCAACGCAGAGAGCTTTATCCTTCGTCATTTTCTTATGGTGCAGTTCTAATTGTTTGATCGAAAGTACAGAAGAAATAATATTATGTGAAATACAATGACAAGGATGCTGAGATGTTAACAAAACTCGGAACTGTATGTGGTCTTCAAACTAGCGACTATCTTTCCCGGTTCACTACGTGCTTTCCACCACACCAATCGTGGCCCTTGCCTTTCTCTCGGCCAGATTTTTACTCTGTCGGTGCTATCGCCTCTAATCCGTCAATGGGAAGAGGTTAAAGAAAAAATGGCTGAGAGAAAGTCAGACCAAGGGACATGGTAGGTGCGATAGATAGCACGTGAGTCCCCTGAAAGGGCAACCACATGTTTGAAGCCCAGCTGAGGCTCCGAGATTTGCTCATATTTCAGTATCCTTGTGATCATTTTATAATTTCCTTTCATCTTTCACCATAATATCATAGCGCTGTCGGTACTGAACTTGCTTCCACATATATATAGACAGAAAGTTTTGAAATGGTGATTTTGTAAGATCGTCATATGTTCAAAATCGGTGCGCTTCAACAAGTAATCCAGTATTTTCCTTCGGTTTGGATCAATTTCACTACTTCATTAGAACATCAATATGGAAGGCGCTAGGCAACGACGTGTAAACCTGGCCGAGCTTTAGGTTTCCTGAATTGAAATGATTTTAACTCTTTTATTTACTGCTTTTTCTTCTTAATGGCAGGGTATGCTGTGAAAAAGAACTCGTATGAAGTGCTGAGATATCTGCAAAACTCCGGACCACAGGTGTATGCAGTGGAGAACGAACACGCGCTGTTGTCCTTACCGGGGAGCAGCGCACTTCACCACTACACCATCCGGGTGAAATGATCTTATTTCTGGGGCGAAGTCGAGTAGTTTCTCACTGGCCGGTTTTCCATACTGTCGGGGGTATCAGGCGTTGATATCTCTAGCACGATGATTGTTGCATCTGGTTTGAAAGACACTAACTTTCAATCTATCAGTTTAGTTACAGTAGTCTCGTGATTTGATGTGGCTTTTTGCAAAAAGCTCACGGTATCCAACTCTGCACACTGACCACTATTATGAATACAGAAAATTTTGCTCCACATAAGCTAGTGCAACCCGGCGTAATCCTCAGAGCTGCAAGAGGGAGTGAGTCTATTTGTCGCCGGTGACTGGAACTCCAGGCCTCTTCTAATTCCTGCTGCAATAAAATTTTGCCAATAATAGCACTTAACCTTTGCAAAAGGGTGCGTGTGTGACGCAGTGGTCGGAGGCGCCTTGCAACACACACGTGGAATCGATACTCGCGTCCATGACCCACCAAGCATTCTGTCTCTCTGGGGTCGGCAAATTGGTACCGGACTAGTCTAGGAGGATAGCAGAACTGGCTCGACACATCGGTAGGCCACCGCGAGTCATTGTAAAGGCCAGATATGCATTCAATCACCTCCAAACGATGCTTAATGAAGTGGAGTGCATGGCGCATCCCTCGGGGATAAACGCACGGAGGTCCATCCTTATTTTATGCTTTACTCTGCAAAGAACCATTGATTTTGCGGTTATAAGCTATCACTGTATGTTTCAGGTCGTTTGCAGTGTGATTGAAGTCTAGTAGAAGAGCTTTGCTGCATCCTTGAAACAGCCTTTTGAAACATTAACGAGTGAGCTATTCCTTAATATGAGCCTCACAGGTCCTGAAAAAAACCAACTCGACTGAACAGGATCGAGGCGAATAGATTCTGAACTTATCAAAGATGCAAGAATTTAATCTTAGAGAGATCTTCTTCAAGCGCCGTCTGAGTTTATCGTGCACGTGGTCAATCAAACAGAGCGTGAGCGACTTACTGGCGTACTCATATAGGCATCGGTTCGGACTCCCACTGTGGCTATTCAACCCTCTAAAAACGTCGGCGAGCTAGAGAATATTGCTTTGTCAGCGGGAAAACATTTCCACGTGATTCGTCAGCATCGTGATTTTTCTTTTTTGTTTTGCTTCATCTTCAAACATTACAGAATTCAATAATTATCAGACCCTTAACCGTTTTACTTACTGCTTGCTCTTTTAATAGCAGGGTATATTGCGAAATATAACTTCAGTGATGCTGAAATATTTGTAAAACTCCAGACCGTAGGTGTCTGCGGTGAAGGACGAACGCGCTGTTGTCCTGACCGGGAAATAACGCGTTCGCCACCACACCATGCTTTATAACTAAAGCCTCGGCTTAACTGATTCATTGCCGATTTGGGCCTCTAGATCAGTCCCGCTGACGGGTGATTGCTGATCGCAGAGATCGATAGAACTAGCTGAGAGAAAAACGAAACGAAGGACCCGCTTGGTGTGGTTGTTAACGCGTTAGTCCTTGGAAAGAACAATAACCCGTTCGTTCCACACCTAAGACACCTGCGGTCCGGAGTTTTGCAAATATCTTAGCATCGTGTGAAGTGCTGAGATATTTGCAAAACTCCGGGTCCCGGATGGTGTAGTGGTGAAGTGCGTTGCTCCCCAGTAAGGACAACAGCGCGTGTTCGTTCCCCACTGCATACACCTGTGGTCCGGAGTTTTACAAATATCTCAGCACTTCACACGAGTTATATTTCACAACATACCCTGCCATTAAGAAGAAAAAGGCGGTAAATAAAAGAGTTAAGATTATCTTAGCATCATTGAAACTATCAGACTGATTCAAAAAACGACTACGGTTATTGTTGTAATTAGCGCAGCGTTTGCAAACTCATATCAGAACTAATAGTTTTCGATGCTTGCAACTTCTTTCCAGCTGACTGTAATTTTTGAAGAAACCAATTTTAGAAGAAAAGGATAAAGCTCCCGGCGTCGATCAATCCTTGAGTGATGCGCCATGCATTACACTTCATTAAGCATCGTTTGGAGGTGATTGAATGCATATCTGGTCTTTAGAATGACTCGCGGTGACCTACCGATGCGTCAAGACAGTGCTGTTATCCTCCTAGACAAGTCTGGTACCAATTTGCAACCCCAGAGGGATGGAAGGCCTGGTGAGCCATGAGCGCAGGGATCGATTCCACGTGTGTGTGTGTAGCAGGACGTCTCCGACCACTGCGACACGCGCGCCCTAAAGGAACCAATAGACTTGGTATTGGGGAACGAACATGCGCTGTTGTCCTTACCGGGGAGCAGCGCACTTCACCACTACACCATCCGGGTCTCCGACCCTCCACTGCATACACCTGTGGTCCGGAGTTTTGCAAATATCTCAGCACTTTATACGAGTTATATTTCACAACATACCCTGCCATTAAGAAGAAAAAAGCAGTAAATAAAAGAGTTAAGACTTGGTATTGTTCCCAGCTCGACTGACTTGACTTAGCTCGAAACTATATTTAGTAACGTTTTCATTAGTTTGATTACCTTTCAACAAAAATCATATAAATCACTACTCATTTGTGTCCTAACAATGAGATGCTAACAGCCGATGCTAACCAGAACGGGAAGAGCGTGACATCATCTTGTGTGAAAGGTGTTTCTATTCCTCAGTCCCTTCTAAGGCCCTCGTCGCCGTACGCATTGAGTTCAAGGCACGTTACAAGACCGGAGGTATAAAATCACTCCCTGGTGGCAGCTGCATGAAATGAGGCGAAGTCGCAAAAGGATTAAAAAGCAGCGAAAAAAAGTAAAGGAATGTCCGGATTCAGATTTCATGGGAAGAATTACTAATCTCACCTATCATTCATGCGCATTTCGAGTTTTCAAACCACTGAAAACCCTACGATTCATTTCCATTGGTTCAAACAGAAAAAAAGCGTTGTATAAATGGAGGATGGGTAAAATAGTAGGCAGTTATATATTTGAGATATTGCAAGTGCATTTTAAAAAAACGCCCACGCTAACTTTTGTCATTGCACTAAAAAAACTGGCATAAGACAAACTTGAGAAGCTAAAAAAAAGAGTATTCGACAACCGATTTAGATAAGTAGGTGGTCTCTGTTACACGTGGTAAGTGCCGGCACTTCCTCTACCCACTTCCTTGTCCTTCCGGAGGTGGTCCAATTCGATTCGGCCGCGGATCCCACGACTTCCATCCTCACCGACACGTCGGATGGTGGCCGTCCTAGATGTCCATCCTTTCTCAATCCGGAAAACGTCGGCTGCTTTGTAAGAAGGATCGTTGCAAAAGAAGGATTCGGAGCCATTCCGTCAATAGTCCGACCCATTCGGGACGATGTAATGGTGTCCCAACTGGCCACTTGTTCTTTCACAAATTAGCATCTTGGTCCATCATGACGACAGCTATCAGTGACAACTATGTTTTCAAGATTTCGTAGATTAGATGAAGATTATTTCAGTTCCTATATACTCCATAGTCAGTGTCTTGTGAAGCTTTCAATAAAATTTCGCCAATAATAGCACTTAACCTTTGCCAAAGGGTGCGTGTGTGACGCAGTGGTCGGAGGCGCCTTGCAACACACACGTGGAATCGATACACGCGTCCATGACCCACCAAGCATTCTGTCTCTCTGGGGTCGGCAAATTGGTACCGGACTAGTCTAGGAGGATAGCAGCACTGTCTCGACGCATCGGTAAGTCACCGCGAGTTATTCTAAAGACCAGGTATGCATTCAATCACCTCCAAACGATGCTTAATGAAGTGGAATGCATGGCGCATCCCTCAGGAATTGACCAACGCCGAGAGCTTTATCCTTCTTTTTAACCATAAGCTTTTTTTGGTCTTCAAGCCATACGTCTACCTCATCTTGTCTTCCCGTGGAAAAGTTTCGTTTCGTGCGTACATTTTTATTCTACCTACCTATTAATCTCCCATTTTTCACACACAGAAGCACTGAACAGTTGTCCCTAAGGCTCTTAATGATTAAAATAGTAAGCAAAGCGAGAAGCTGGTCGTTTCATTGAGAAGTTATGGGAGCACTAGTTTTGCCAATGTGATGGAAAAGAGAACGATTTCATGATGTGGGACACTCACTGTTTTCAGTGGATGTAAGAAAGTAAAAAAAGACGAAAATAAAGAAAAATTAAGAGGTGCCTTTAAGCCGTTGTAAGCGAAATGACTATCCGAATATGAACCATGAAGAAGGAAGCATACAAAGGATAAAATGAACCAAGAGTTTGGCGTGTTAATCAAACTCTTAGAGATGCGCTATGCATGAAACTCCATTAAGCATCATGAAGATGACTAAATGCATATTTTGCCCATAAAACAAGCTGTGGGAACCTACCGATGTATCAAATCAGTTTCTGTATTTTCCAGATATGTCTAGTAAATACTTGTCCTGATCTCGAAATGGCTTTCTCAGTCGCTGTCGCAGCAGTATCGAACCGATAACCATATGCATTGCAGTGCACCTCTATCTAACATGCTACACCCGCTCATATGGCTTCTGTGTAGACAAAATTAATTTAGTCTTTCAATTTCAAACAGATTCATCTCAACTTAAAATGAACTTATTTGTTGAAACAGACACCATTAGGACCTCAAGATGTTTTGAAACAATGTCCAAATATAGCCACTGCATCTTTCCTATTTGGATGCTTAGCTGCTCGATCATCTCTAATACTGTGGGCTGTACTTCATTTTCCACTAGTTCCTCTGTCCGGTGATCATCATCCCACAATCTATATAAGCCATTTGCTGTTGCGGATGCAACAGATTGCCTTTAATTACAAACACGTCCGCCTATTTAGTAAGCGGTCGTCCCCTAGAGGACGTATTTATCCCTTTGGAATCTACTCTAATGTTCTTTCTGTCCATCCGTCATCTGTTCGTCTCATTAGATGATAGGCCCATCTGGGTTTCGCTTTCGATATGTTTCTCCTGGACCTCGACGATGGAATAACTTTCGAAGATATGAACTTTCGAAGATACTATAACTTTCGAAGATATGTGTTTTCACGTCATATCTCGAATGATATCATTCAAGCGCTTTTCGGATGGTGTGCAGAATTTTTGGCGTGGTTGAAGCATCAAGCTACGTTTTTGCTGTATGACGAACCGCATAAAAAGCCGTTGAGTCAAACAGGCGAGGATACAGTTTTGCGATAGTTCGGTACCTCCTTCGACGATTCTGCAAGCGTCACACGTATCTAAAGAACGAACGTAGTTTGTGGTTTCGAGCTCGATTAAAGCATACTGCGATGTTTTCTGTTCCTGAACTTTGCTTCTCTTCAAGCACTCGATCATGACTTGTAATCCGCAGAAAAGAATCAGATTATTTTACCCTAACTAGAATTTCGATGTTCAGAAACAGGGATTATGGAACAAAAAAGATTGGTGTAGAGCTATCAGTTTAATTTGGTGTAAGACATGAGCACATGTTAAAGGGTTAGAGAGAGTATCACACCATTTTTACAAAAACCTTTGTTCCTACTTTTCTTGGGGTTAAGGTGGACATATGTAAGTGTTCGTACTCTGCTGTGGTTTAGGTTAAGCTTTTCGGGGCATCCACATAGAAATCTCGGCTGTTATTTATTCGTGGACACCCGTATAAGGTAATAACCCGAACCTACATCACTGCAGTGAAACACCTATGAATGCACCACAGCCGCGATGAGTCGGCAAACTTATAAATCTACGATGTTCGAATTTCCTCAAGGACTCTAATGGTTGAAAAATTATCGCCAGATGTAGGGAAATTCGCGCCTTTGAAAATTTGTTTATGTGTTTAATTGCTGAGGTCTAGGTTCCTCCTGTTAGATCGTATTAGATCGGTAGGTTAACTCGCAGTCGAAGAGATAGCAGTTGCCATCGAAATCGCTTCTGTTGTATAGGAGTCTCAGATGCAAGGATATCCCTCCGATTCACAAAGGCCGAAGACCGCTTCGGGTTTGGTCCGTTATCCAGCATTTTAACGAGGAGAGAAGATTACAGGTGGTCAAGCTATGGCAAAGCACAAATTCAACTCGTAGATGACGTTCGATTTAATAAATTGAGTTTGAAGAAAGTGCTGAAGTACTTATAGCACGTTTTATAGACAGTCTATTGGAGGAAATTTCTAATCATAGCCAAATAAAGTAAAATTTAGTTTGTGCCTATAATTTGCAAAATCTCTTAGAAAAAGGGAAGTGTCTACGGAAATTATACACGTGCGATTTCTCCTCACCAATTGCCGCAATTAAGGAGAAAAACACCACTGCAAATGATAAATTACGTCATTTAAGACTTTAAAGGACGGCTGACTTCAAGAAACTGCTGTTCACTGAGGTGCAAACTTTGTACTCACCATGACAGCAAAACCATTCCGGGCAATCCTCAAGTTACCCGGAAAGCATCTACGAACAGGTGTCCTCTAGAGCTCTAGAGGACGTCTCAAGGCCCGTGTTATCTCACAGTTATGCCGAGCACCATTTGATTCCATAGAGCTTCTGACCTGCGAATCAGTTTCCTGAAAAGGAAACTTCGTTCTTCTGGGTAATGTGTGAGCGCTAGGTCTGTTTTTTTCTATAATCCTCTGTGTTCTGTGTTGAACGAATCAGGAATAAAAAGGTATAACAACATTCAGCTACTAACGCAAAATCTAGCTTTAGCTCTTCCAACTCTACAAGAGATTCTCAGCTATATTTCTGTTGTAAAAATTTCTGCTCCGTCCTTCTTCCTAAGCGACTGGACGTGGTGGTGTTGTGCGGCGTACGAGCAATACAGTTTGATGACTACAGAGTACTAAATTGACATATTTTAAGCCATTAGCACCATCTGCTTTATACCCTACTTCAGTCCCTAAGGCCTTTGAGTCCCACATCTGTATAGTCTGAAACATGGTATTGCCGTTGATGTCCGATGATCAACGGATGCTGCGTTTATACTAGCAAGAATTTCTCTGGAAAATAGAACCTGTGCCTGTGTAGGAGATGACGAAGGACTTGGCTCACAGAGTTCAGTTGCACCGGCCATGTAACCCCGCCAAATGCTCCGCTTCCGTGTCCTTGCTTTGCAAGCTCAATAATTATGCGCCGCTAGCAGGTAGTGATGTTGCCTTATGCCTTGTTTCCTTATACCATTTTTGGGGAAATAGAACTAGCTAAAGCTGCATTACGATCACAAATCCCTGACATGCGAGTACACGACGATGGTCGTCGTTGCAGAAAACTGAGGAACGTTTTGGTCATTATCTGACAGCACAGTACATCGATAGAGTGTTCCAGTGCATAGGGTAGTGAGGAAATATGATTGGTCGTTATTATCGCCAACCATCTGTTCTTGAGACGAAAGCAGCCGAGACGACAGCACGTGGTCACAGCAACCGCCACCACCATCACCCCATCGAGCACTATTGCTTAACTTAAGATCATTGATGGATTTCGAGTAACATTAGTCATAGAAACCAATATCACCGTTTCTCGACCTCAGGTTCTATTAAAACCTGTGAATGGGTGGTTGTTGTCCTAGGCAGGCCACATTGACGATGACGTTCGATGTTGTTATCATCAACTCAATGGTAAATGTCAGCTGATATCATTTATTGATGAACAATGCAAAATCGTCATTTCCCGATCATGACTGGTCAAATTCAAGAATTGAGTTCGTTCGAAGCTAAGCACTGGAACTGACAATGCATTTAAACATTCCATATCTACATAAACACGGCAGGTTCTACTGCTGTTCGTCTTCTGACTGCGTCAAGTGAGGGGGAATTGATGAACTTTAAAGCCCATGGAAAATCCTGGCGTTCAGTCAAATTTTATCACTTTGTGCCAACTTCCCTGAAGTCCATCGCTTGACAGAAAAACGTACGACATGCAGAAAGTGTCTTGCAGAAAGTGAACGCTTAACACATTCTACATGTGAGATGGCTACCAGTTCTGCTCACCGTTAAGCGGAAAGATACATGTTGTTGATAACAATGACTTCATCGAAGAAAAGGTCCTTAGCAGTGATGATTCTCGGTACTGTTGATTCACGTGCTTGTCTACCTAAATGGTGACCACCTTTTCCACAGATCTGCATCGTTCAGTCTTCAGATAGATGAAGAATACTTTGTGAATTCTTCCAGCGTCAGCATACTTTCTTTTTGTTGATGGAAATAGCTTGGATGTCTTCTGAGCTAGCACTACTGATGTCATTGAACAGAACAGGAACATCGATAACCGTTAACTTAATCACAATATACCTGATAGGAAAAACGAGCTATGAAGACAAATATCTTGTTCATTTTATTTGCCCTTTACGAGCTGGGCTATCTGTCAACCTATTTGATGCTGTAGAGGAGAATGCTATTCCTCTCAGATCTATTTCTCCCATAAATAATCGAACCCATCATGGAGTCTTGCTGCGAAGGCCAAGAGAACGGTTACAAACTTTCAGGTCGCTATATCACTTCTGTCTTTCATTTTAAGTTTAAGCTTCGGTGTTCTATTAGGGTTTTAGAAATATTTCGCTGACTAGATTGCGCTTAAACTTGACCTTTCCAGTCACGAATAAGGCAAAATTCGCCGAAACGTTAGCTGTCGTGGATAAATTGTGTAGTAACAGCCTCGTGTCTCCTCATCAAGAAAATAGCACATTGCAGGTTAAGAAGCGATAAATACTTGCTACCAGGACTTCTCTGGGACCAGCTCGCTTCCTCCAGTTCATAAAAGCTGGTTGCTGTCTGCGATGGCGATCTGGGAACACCATAGCACGGCTATCTCAGGATTAGAGAAAGAATTGAGTCGATCAACATTTAACAACATTCATGAAAAAGAACACCGAATAAAAAACCACTCAAGCGGTAGTTGAATCCACATGAAAATTTCGAGACCATTGTCGAATGTGGACGCCAGGAAACGAATAGCGAGCAAAAAAGTGCTGGGATCCGCACAGTAGATTTGAAAGGCGGGTTATGTGAAGTAAAACATAAAAAGCAGTACAGACACACCGAGCGACCAACGTCGATGCATTGCCGACCATTCAGCTTGCCGTGCCGGAAGCGGTGGTCCGCTGGGTCCGGATAGAGAGCCCCGCGGCAGGTGTTTGCCTAGGACGTCACCGTGTGAATTGGGCCAAACGAATCGTGAAATGCTTAGGTGCTTGTGTGGGATAAGCATCAGCCAGCAAGTGCAGAGAAACCTCTAGACACGTGCGAACCACACCATCTGCTCAGTCATCATGTTGAAATCTCCGATACATTCTGATGTCGCCATTCTGATTCCCTTTTCGTTACTTGAGTCACAGTACGAAGCACAGCCTGACTAGCTTAGGCACGTTTTTTGACCCTATTCATCGATTTCCGGAACATTCGGTAATGAGCCGTGGAATATTGCAGACTCCACATCTATCTAAACCACAACCGTCTGTTAGCGCTGTGTACTTTTCGCGAACTTGAAATTATCTACCTGTAGTCCACTCGGCTAACTTGAACTATTACACTCTTTACTACGATCTATTGACGCAGGTCGCGTATCCCCACGTACATGTGCCTATCTGTCTACGACACAGTGTCCAATTCTTCTCCAAGGGTTCTGTGTGTGTTTTCAAGGATTTCGGACGCAAATTTTTACTTGAACTATTTTATTTAATTATTTGTTCATCAATGTGTCTGCGTGGAGATACGCGTCACTATAGTGACGAAAGACCGCACGATTTGCGGAACGCGCGGAGAAAAGAGGGCGCCGAGAGGGCGCAGATCAATTGGGGGACGGCTGGCAGCCGGTCGGCGGAGGCAGCGGGTCCTCGTCCCTTTTCGGCGGGTCCTCCCACGTGTCTCCCATATGTTGTCCCTTCGAAGAGGACCTGAGACGACGTTCACCCACGTCTTCCTACATCCTGTCCATGCCGTACTGCGAACGATGTCCAACACCTCAGCTTCTCACTAAACGTTCATTCGTTTCTTCAGATCTCCGCTCGTACTGCGTATAGCCCTCACTCCCCACTATTCATGGACAACACTTTCCCATAGTGATCTTGGAAATCAGCTGCATATAAGCTAATAGTAATGAACATCGTGTTGTAGTACATTTCCTAGATGTTTTCTTAATTCTGGGCAGGGAATTTCTTGAAATTCATCTGTTATCCGAGAGCTTCACTTTTTTCCAGTTTGATTGATATTGTGATTGTCATCATGACTGATAGTGGCTAAGGCTTCTAAGAAAAAGTTAAGAGAACGATGGACGACCAGACTAGGCCTGCAAGTGTTGCGATTTTCAGTACAAGCACCCAGTAGTAACACAGAAATTTCATCGTAGACCCTGTTTACTTGTCGTTAGCCATGCTGGTAACTTACATCAAAGACGTCACGTCCGTAAACGTATTTTTTCTCAATTAAATTGCAAACGTCTACTTCCTTTCTATAGAGAACTAAGCACCATTCCTCCATGGAGTATGAGGTGTCTGGAACTGAATCGTGCAGCTGCAGCTGTACCTTTCCGCTTGTAGTTCATCTACTAGAACCTTAGCCACATCCCAGATTCTCATTCAGCTCAGTTTCATTCACCACACTTTTCCTACGTATCCCTTCAAGATGCGATCATAATATTTGCCATTGTTTACTTGAATGGACCATTCCAGAGGAACTGATTATCAGTGAGGATTCTTTGACATCTTAATACCATTTCCTTTTGGAAGTAATAGTTCCAATGCAACAGCTCGCATTATCATAAACAGGTTGATTAAATGATAAGAAAAAAACCTGTTTATTTATGAACTGATTGGTTTCTATCGAATTCAATGTTTATATTGGCTTTTTAAAAATCCGGATATCGTCATCTCTGTTTAAAAGATGCCACAAAACGTCATACAACTTTAGCCTCTTTGCATTGTGTAATGGCAACGTTTTTGCGAAGTGCTATTTGTTGGACCCGGCTTGTCAGGTCGTCCTCGATCTGTCGGCTAACTAGTCGCAGGAATCGCTGCCGTCTTCGGAGAATCTCGATCGCAAGACAGTCGGCTTCTTTGCGATCCACAATGGCCGGGGATTGCTTGTGGTGTAGAACACTGAGAGCCACGTTCCACCAGTACTCAATACGTAGTAGAAGAGACGAGATCGTCAACCTGTGGCCGAACCGACACAGCAGGAAAGTCCCGGAGCGCATAAGTACGCAGCGGGCACCGACCACCCCACCTAGCTACCGAGCTGCACCACCTCCATAAACGATGGTGGCAAAACGAGAGTCGGATCAAAGAAATGCCGACGCCTTCCTAACATGAAGACAGCTGATCTAAGTCCCACATCAAGTAAGTGTCTATCTTGTATTACACTTTAAATTTGCTTAGTTTCTCCTGCTGAGTTTCCACTTGTATTTTCCTGTCTCTCCTTTGGGAGTTTTTCTTTGAAATGCTTAGAATACAAATTCCCACATCGTCGGATTATCACCTCCTGAGGTCATATTGTTTATCACTGTTTATGTCACCGTGGTTGATTTGTACTTCATGGCTTTGTTTGTTTAAAAATTAGAATATGGACAGAACATGACGATCGACAATCACAAGAGCCACCAGCCATCACAGAGCTTACAGATTCCGACAACGCTTTTGACTGGGTAATGTAATGATCGGCTTTATCTCCCATGGAATCGTGAGAAAAGAAATGCCGGTAAACGAGAACTTTTTGTCCATTTCGACTTCCGAATTCTAAACACTCACTCGATCTTGACAATCAATAGAGATTTACTTAGTTATAACGACCACGAAACATTTACGACGTCCCATTATCCAAAGCAGATGCCGAACGCCAAACCCATCCCTCGACGTCTCAGGAGATGAATGTGTTGATGGTTTTGAAGCAGCTGTAAGAATCTTTTGGAATGGTCAAGGGATCCCTAAAGTGAATACCAACGTGTGGACATGCGGTACGACAGCGCAGTTTGGATAAGAACTTCCACCGAATCTACCAAAACTGATGGATAATTTGAGAAGATTTCTACCAGATGTCGCAGATATGAATCGACGACCGTCCAGAGCCGTTCGACAGAACATGATTACCGACGTGGTATGCCAGAGAAACTGTCTAAACGATGGTACTGCTCCCTAGTCTTGCACGAAGATAGTGACCGCTACTCAGTGGGAGGTTCTCGTATTAGCATCAAAGTCACCACGGCTCCTAGCTGGTATGGTGAGCGTTTAGCCAGCACAGTCATAGGTGACCCCGAGTGGAAGCTGGGAACAGAGTCGGCCGCGGGAGCCGGAGCACTGGTTGGTTTCGATTGGGGTGACGAGAGAGTGAGAGCGAGGAGGCGCTGAGGCAACGGAGGCAGCGGCGTCAACGCCTGCCAGCCAGACGAGCCGCACACCCCGTATCGATCACGAGCCGCCTGCCTGTGGGTGCCCCAGCACAGCCATCCGTCCTGCTCTCAGCCAGCTCCCACAACCGGCTTCGTCCTGTCTGTGTGTGAGTGTACTCGTGGGAATTCCCTGTGCTAGTCCTACTACTTAGCGTCAGAGTACTTCCCGATTATCACTACAGTTTTCGACGTGGACCCACCATCAGATCTGTGCCTGCTGCTATGCATCCCCAGTCTGTCAGTCCGTCTTCTGAAGGCAAATGCACAAGCCTTGTCGACCGTCCTTTGCTGTCGTGAACGTTATTTTTCGGTGTTTATTACGCTTTTTAAGACTTTTACCTTTAAAGATATGAACTATATCTAATGTGCACGAATACTTCAGTCTTTTGCTTTAGTCGCTTCTTTATGATTGGTCCTGCTTGGTAAACGAAGTGACTCTGGCCCACATCAATGCCTGTGCGGTCTTCTCATCTATTATGCTGACCTCTCTTTGCCCTTGTATAATGATATCGTCCAAGTCGGTTTTCTTCCACAACGTAAAAATCTAGCCCAACTGAAGGTCGCTCTTAAGGGTTGGATGCCAGACTTATGTAGTTCCGTTCATATCCCATCTTAAACAGAACAGTCTCTTAAGAGGTCTGACCTCTTGTACAGTTGAACTCGTTGCGAGTTCAGTGCCGTGCTGGTCCTCGTTCTCGTTTGTCAGACGGCTTTTTTGTTTCTTAGTGAAGGGCAAAAGATTATCAAAGAGATAAGCGGTTCATAGAACGTCCATCGTGAAATTCTTTGCGGATTCCTACCAGTTTCTGCTCACCGTCCGTCTGTCTTCTTCCTCATAGATCTCTTATCACTCAACTGCTTTCGTTAACCATTTTCGTTAAGCACACACGATCTCACTTCTGTCATTTTTCAGATGGCAAGGCAGATAAGAATCCTAGAAAAGCCTGGAATTTCTTTTGTGCCTGGTCTGTATAATGCGCTTATGAGCTTAAAAGCTTTTCCCAGAGCTTCAAACATCCATTATGACGTTGTTTGGTTTCTTTTATTAGTTCATTTTCCAGTGATGGACGTTTAATAGTATTAATGAATAGCAATCACTACTCTTATTTAACACATAACGTCTGTGGATGGTTTTTCGATACTTGAATGCTTGAATAATTAATTGGCCCGTCCTCGCTGGTTGTGTGGGTCCCAGCAAAACTTCCACATTTTCGGAGTCTTAGTGGTTTAGCCATTGTGGTTCCTTGATGTCCCGAAGTCAGCCGAGCCAAAATCTACCCCAGCTCTTCGCCACCCCAGGCAATCGCCGCCTTTGTGGATTAGAGGGTGATTTGCCACCATACGACTAGTTTGATACTAAGACGGTGGTGGATCTTAGTATTGGTTTACTCTTAGTTGGGCTTCCTGATGGAAACGTCGGACTCGTTCTCAGCTTGGGAGGGGTGAATCCCCCGCCGTATATTGCAGACCGACACACAGCAACACCTCCTAGCCACCATGACGGTAAACCATTGGGAGCGTTTTTCGATAACTGAAGATTATTTCATGACCAGTAGAAGATTTGAGTGGTTGACAACTTTGTAGGCTTACAGAAGTCTTTGTAGCGTCGCCTTAATTATGTACGTAGTGTCCGGAGATTTGCAAATATCTCAGCATCATTGGAGTTATATTTCACAATGTATACCCTGCCGTTAAAAAGAGTAGGCAGTAAATAATAAGTTAAAATTATGATTATAACTATGGCCTCAGCCTAACTGGGTTCGTTGCCAATTTGGCCCCCCAGATCAATTCCGCTGACGGGTGATTGCTGATGGCAGAAGATCGATAGAACCAGCTGAGAGACAGGCGAAACGAAGGACCCGCGTGGTGTGGTGGTGAACGCGCTACTCCCCGGAAAGGACAATAGCGCGTTCGTTCCCCACCGCATACACCTGCGGTACAGAGTTTTGCAAATATCTCGGAATCATTGAAGTTATGTACGTAGTATTTGCTGTAGTAGTGTTTAAATTTTTAGCATAGTTAAAATCAAATTTTTCAGAAAATTAAAATGGAATTAAGTTTTTTTTTAAAAATTTCCAACACAAATATGGTAGCCGAAAATCCAGCTAAACGTTGTGGAATATCATTATGTCTGCTGGTTGAAATCCCACTTGTGCAGTTGCTTCCATTTTCAAAATACGAGGTCTTGATGGAAGAAAGCTGAGCAAAGTTACTTCCCTTGTACTTCAAGAAATCAGGATTCCATCTTAGTAGAATAAATGAGCTTTTGTCTGATGAACTTGTGTCTGTCTTGTGGGCATGTATGTGTAGATTCTAGTCACTCATTTGAGCTAGTAAAATTCGATGAAAGTTCAGGTGTGACGGTTTCAAGTTGAGGGTAGCCGTTATTATCGCGCCATATGCGTTGTACTCAAGCCATGTCAGGCGTTGTATCTTAAACACGATAGAGAGTGCGTTCGCTCCAGAACAAATTATCAGATGACTTGATTTATTGATAAGCTTCTATGAGGTTGTGATAAATCTGTTTTGGCTAACATTTCACTGCGAGCTACTTCTTCAGATCCGCAGGGATTGGAGGCGAGTACCCAGAGCAGTTGTTGTTTCTGTGCGGTCTGCGTCTCTGTAGTCGTCGTGTCGAGTCGAATGGAACCCAGTGGAGTGGCAAATCCACGAATGAGGCGACTTCACGTCATTCAGGAGTCCTTTCGTTAAGGACAGTGCTCGTCGCTGGATGTACTGACGCCACACGCCGTTCCCTGGCACGCAGGACGGTGGACTACAGTTCAGATTTGATTGTTTACATGCTGATAATCTATTCTGCTATTGTCAAAATAGTACTAGTTGAGATATATTAGAGCGGCATTTTCGATAGCGACTTACGACACAGTTGTAAAGAAGACGATGGCGCAGAGACGTTGGCCACAATAAGGATTCCTAGCAACCTTGTGTAAGCTGATTAACAAACCAAAATATCCTTCGTCCATGCCGAGTTTAAGTGAAAGTCAGTTTTGAAGAGATTTATCAAATAGTAATCTATCCATTTGCTAGTTGCCAACTTAGTTATCGATCTGTTCAATCGATTTTTTTCCTTGTCCTCCTCTCTCTTTTGATCCAGAGATCTAAGTTGTTTTGTTCTCAAATAGGTGTATTGTCATAGGTTTTTCAAACGACGTGTTTTGTTGTTGTGTAGAATAACTACATACTTACTTGGATACTTGGAAAGCCCATCCTCACTGATTGTGCGGGCTCCAGCGTAACGTCCACTTTTTCGGAGTTTTGCTGATTTAGCCGTTATGGTTCCTTGGAATCCTGAGGTTAGCCTGGCCAAAGTCTCTCCCAGAATAACTACATACCACCTATATTAACAACAAGTTTCATAATAGCGATGAGAACTTTTAAGGACCATAGGGTGCGGGATGTGTCCCTAAAATCATCGATGAATCAGGATGCGATTATTTGAAATTTTTTTTAAAGACAAAGGTTATTCATTGGAGTTTGAAGTAGTACTTACAACAGAACAACTCCCATCACACCATCTTCGAATGAAATTCGCAAAAACCAGATCAACTTGTTTGCATTTATATCTACTGGTTTTTAAGTAGGGATAAATTTAATCAACGTCAACGATCTTTAGAAATCTGGTTACCGTAAGTGGACGTAGGAAGAAAAGGTATGTACCGCTATTTCGAAGGCGTTCTTAGTTCGCAATGATTTTCGGTTGACGAAGAGCGCGTGCAACGCCCATCAATGTCATTTAACTCCACAAGTTCTATTAAATGTTGGCGTTGACAAATACAATTTCGTTCTTCATCCTGAAAGCGCCGATGTGGTCCTGGTTAGGTATTATGTCATATGACGTGCTTTCTGCTTTTTTCCTTTTTTTTTTCACCAAATGCACGTCTAGCTCATTTCGAGTCGGAGCGGGCGGCAGTTGAAGAGCACCACTGTGTTGAACGAAGCTTCAGAGATTCTTAACGACAGCAGTGAGGGTCCAGCTCCATCGGTTGAGGTCCGGTTGCCTAGGGCGGGTTCCTGGCAAGCAAGGTGTCCATTAGGTGCTTTCTGCATATCGATTTTCGTTATTGCCTCCATTGTTCTGGCTGTTTCATTGGTGAGTTATGGATCGCCTAGAGCTTCGTTTGAATGCTTTCATGCTGAGGGAACAGGTCGACATTGTTTCTATAGCCACTTCTTTTTCTCTATCGCCTATATCACCAATGGTCCCTCTGATTGTCGAGTGACTCGGGTCGGCGCCAGTAAATCTTCCATTTTTCTCTGTTGCGTGCAAAAATAGCTCAGTGGATTCTGCTTGCTGTAGGGACTTGTCGAGCATCATGTCTTTCTTCAAGACTCTTTGTGAAGAACTCTGACCATCGGGTCAGTGTTCTTCCTGTAGTACGTTTGACATCCCGAGGAATTCAGTCACTAAGGGCTCTTGTCCATCGGTTGTCATTCATACGCATTACGTGTCCGGCCCACCTTATCTTCGACTGTTTGGCGTATAGAACGGCATCTTTGATTTTTGATCGTTGACGAAGATCGGAGCTTCGGATCCCACCCCTTACCTGTGTGGAACGGGATACCCCTAGCATCGTCCTTTCGACTGCGCGTTCGATAACGTTGAGTGACCTTTCATACTGCTTATGGATCGACCAGGTTTCTGACGCACACATTAGGGCAAGAAGTACCGTTGAGTCGAAAAGGTGGGCACGGAGTCGGGTATTCATTGTTCTCTTCACTACATCCTCGATGCTGTTGAAAGCTCCCCAGGCCGCTCGTTTTCTTCCGCTCAGCTCTGGAGTTAGGTCGTTCATCATATTGATTTCCCGATCTAGATAGATATAACTAGATCATTCGGAGATGGCAAACCAATCCGTTCTTCATGAACACCGTTTTTGTGAGATTTAGTCGAAGACCAATCTTTCCACAGACTTTATCAAAGTCGTCAAGCATACGTTCCGCTTGGCTAATGTTTGATGTTATAAGGACGATGTCATCAGCAAAGCGAATATGGTGTAACTGTCGACACGATTTCCACCATTCGATTTTCACTCCCATATTATCCCATTCCAATGTTCGCATGACGCTCGGGAGGGTAGCGGTAAATAATTTTGGCGAGATGGTATCGCCTTGCCTAACTCCGCTTTTGACGTCAATGTTTAGAATGCTGGTATCTTGGTTGTGAAATTTTTGTACAGCTCACGAAGAATCCTTATGTGCTGAGTAGGGACTCCTTGATTATCAGTGGCTTCCAAGACTTTTCTATCTCAACTGAATCAAAGGCCTTCTGTAAATCGATGGAAGTGAGACAGAGTGGTCTTTTGTACTCTCGCAATACTTAAATAAGCTGTGTTACCGTGTGGATGTGGTACATCGTACCAAATCCGTTTCGAAACCCTGCTTGCTCACATGGCTATCCCTCGTTTAGTATTCTGTCAATCCTGTTTAGGATGACTCGAGTGAAAAGTTTTTAGACGACAGACAGTAAGCAGATTGGGCGATAGTTGCCGATATCCTGCAGGTCACCGTTCTTGAACAATAACACACGGTGGTGCTGGTCTTCCACTGGTCTTTCCACCTTGCATTCAGATAAGCAACGTGTGAAGAGCCGAGCCGGTGTGTTTGCGAGGACTGGCGGAAGGTTCTTCAGGTGTTCTGGTGTTATCCTATCCGGACCTGGTTTTGTTCGATTTTTTACCGACAAAATAGCATGTCGGATTTCGGAAGGAGAACCGATGGTACAACATATCCATCCTCCTTTATTTCATATGGCGGGAAGTGGACGTGGCTATCGAAGAGATCCGAATTCATGAATGATTTTTTCAATTGCCTTTCTGGACGCTGTAACTGTTCCGTCTGGGCGCCGGAGTGCAATTATTTTGGTCTTGTAATTGGCGAAGCTTAGGTGGGCTTTGCGAATGCTTTTCCCAGCCTCTGCAGCTTCGGCTATTACTGCTGCTCTTCTCTCTCTCTAAGATCTTTTATCGCCTGTCTGCATTGTTTTGCAAATTCGGACGTTAGTTCACGGTTGCCTGCAGCTCGTACGATTCCACGTTGGCGTATCAGTTCGAGTGTTTCTGGAGACAAACGTCTCTTGGTGACTTTCGAACTCTCAGCTTTCATAGCGCTAACTTGAAGATGGCGAATGAGCCGATCGTATTCGTCGTCGATGTTATCGACAACGGCATCTTCCCAAGAGCTGACTAATGTATTGAATAAGTCGCAGTTTGTGGTGGTTCTGGGACTTCGTTTTTGAATTTAGCGTCTTTTTCTCCTTTCCGCGAGAAATAGAATCTTGCACGACGGAGACGATGGTCCGATCCCGTGTACAATTTTGGGACAACAGCGATATCGGTTAGGCAAAACCTTCTGTTTACTATGATGTGGTCTATTTCGTTATGTTCCTCTCCATTGCGAGACTCCCACGTCTAGCGCTGAGAGTGGGGTTTCTGGAATTGCGAGTTACCATGGATTGTCTTCGTCGCCATGTTAAACTCGGATAGCCGCTCACCCTGTTCGTTCCATTTTAATCCGTGGGTCCCAATGTAACGTTCTTCAGACGCTCTTCTTGGTCCAATCTTTTCATTGAAATCTCCAATGATGAACTTGAAAAATGTGTGGTCTTCTCTGTAGAACTTCTCCAAGTTCATATAGAACGCTTCGACTCTTCTTCGTCATAGTTTGATGTCGGCACGTAAACGACGAAGATTGTTAAGGCCGGAATTGATCCACGTCTTCTTGATCGTAAACGTCCGATTTGGGTTGTAAGTTGTTCGAATGAATCGATGTTCATGGACAAGCTCGTGTTGACGAGAACGCCGACGCCGCCGACTCTTCTACTGTCGCATGTTCCGAGGAACAGTTCTTCTCCAGTGTCATAGACGGCGTTGAATAGGCGGCGTCATCTCGGCCGAACCGATGATGTCGTACTTTATCCTTCTCGCTTGCATGAGCAAGTCTTCTATCGAGGACTCGCATGCAAGTGTACTTGCATTGTAGGTACAGATCGTCACCATAGTTCTTTGAAATCCGGACAGCTTCCATTGGCCCTGAGATTTTAGCAGCCTCTCCGTACTCGTCCTACCCAATGCTGCGAAGGTGTATTCTCCTCTTCCCCTAAACAAAAAAATAAGAGGCCTCACGTGGTAGTGTGGTGCTCTCTGTCATTCGAACGAATGCAGGTCACTGGATAGATTTGGCATGCGACAGGGGGCAGTAGAAAATCCCACGGTACCTGTTTAATTCACTGGCTAATTGGCAAGATCAAAAATAATTCTGGCGAAGTTTATTAGCCTTATTAATAGCTAAAGCGTCATTGGATGGCTCTAATTCGGTTAATCGCTGTGTATATGCCATAGGTGCTGAGTGAGCTAAGCGGGCAGTGAAAAACATCACTCTTTTAGTTAGGATATTATAATAGTGGCAGTTTTTGAACCTTGTCGTAACAGCTCTGATAATCACAGTTATGCTGAGATGTGAGCAAAACTTGGAACCCAGGTGTGCTTCGAATACCCGACTACCCTTTCCGGTAGATCAGGTGCTATCGGCTGCACTGTCGAGCCCCTTGCTTCGACTTTTTCTCAGCCAGTTTGTTACGCTAACGTTGCTTATCAGCAATAACTTATCAACGGGTGTGATCTGGAGAGCGAAAATCGGTATTGAACCCGTTTAAGCTGAAGGCTTCCGAGTCTTCCTCATATCTCAGTATCATTATAGTTGTACTTCTCATAATACATTTCCAAAAAAAAAAAATGAATAGGCAGTAAATAGAAGTTAAACATTGTGAGTTCTGACAATTTCCATATGAATACATGTCAAGAGTGTAGCGCAATTGTTAGAGTTTCCTGCATCACTCCAGCGTCTTTTGTTCGAACCTTCGCGATGTGGGAACATCGACTGACCGTTCTGAAAGATATGCGTTCAATCCGCTTTGTGATACTTAGTGAAGGCGAACGCGTAACACATCCCGGACGAATTGATCAGCTTCGGACGGTTTATCCTTTATCATCGTCCTATCATCACCAATAGTATGTATAGAAGCGGAGCAGTCCTACTGTCTTTGAATGAAAAAGGACTGGTTTACTGATAATCTCACCGTCAGAATTGTTCAAACACAAAACGCTTTTTCTTCGTTTTCTTCCTGTTTATTTTTCGGTACCCGATTGTTTTCATCACTTAGAAATAAATAGTTTTTTTTAGAAGCATACCTTTCATCTAAGTGTTAAGGAGAAGGTTTAGATCGACTTCTGCCCTTTTTAACACCGTTCACCAGGTCACGTCCAATTCTGGTGATTTATAGCCTTCGTTTTTTCATTGATTTCTTCTTAATGTAGTTGAGACATCATTGTTTTTATATTAGCAAGTAATCGAGTATACCGTTTCTGCTTTTGTTTCCTACTCTGAAATGGTTCACTTCGTGGCCACCTTGCCTTTCTAAACAAAACTTGGCGTTGGTTCTTTCATTGAACCTTGCGTGTCAAATCACTATGTGTCGTATTTCTTCGTTATTCTGCTTTACTTATGAGGTACCTACAATAACTTTTCCAACGTACTCTGTGAGTCGTTTCAGTGTTGTTCAAGTGCAGAGTGGTGTGGCTGTCGGTCGGTGGAGGGTATTACAGCTATTGGCGATCGTCGACATCGGACACAGAGGAGTGCTGTTAGTGGAGCGTCGCCGTCGTCGTCGTCTTCGTCGTCGTACTCCTCAAGCAACCACCATCAGCGCCACCACCATCACCACCTGCCCCGGCATTCACCATGGGTTGCACCATGTCACAGGAAGAGCGGGCGGCTCTTGAGCGTTCCAGAATGATAGAGAAGAATCTCAAGGAAGACGGTATGCAAGCCGCCAAGGTCTGCACTGTACATTTTTATTGCGACATGTTCATTATGTAACAAATTGTGGCTTCTTTTCAGGATATCAAATTGCTGTTGTTGGGTGCTGGTGAATCTGGGAAATCCACGATCGTGAAGCAGATGAAGTGAGTCATTGTTTGCCACTTTCTGAAACAGCACAACTTTCTGAAAATTCGCCTATTTTCGAAATTGTTTTATTTGACCCTTACTCATGCCGATTACTGTTTTACAAATGCTTGAGATGTTGGGTTCCAGACCCATACTCTGCACTGGAAAATGCCATCAGAACATTTAGAAGATGCGAATGTATTCTTACCGTTTTTATCTCGTAGAACGGTCAAGTAAAGACCCCTGATTTATTTAACACATTCAAGAGACCTCTAGCTCCTTGTTTTCGGACCTTATTTTCGGCACTTGCGAACTTCTTGTTTTTGACAGTGAACGATAATTTCCCGATAACTAGAAAACTTCTTGGGTTGTCAAAATGATAGGAGTATGAAGGAGACTTTGATTTACCACTCAGTGGGTATGGATGGTGTGTAGATACTGCTCACTATATGCTATTGTCATCATCCATTATGCCAACACACTGATTTCAGCATTTGAAAGATGCTGAGGCTTATATTAGAGGGCGTGCATAGCGCAGTGGACGGAGGCGCCATGAAATACACATGGGATCGATTTCTGCACCCCAGGTTCACCAAGCCCTCCATCCCTTTGGGGTCGGCGGATTGGAATTAGACTTGTTTGGGAGAACTGGGTTGATACGTCTGTAGGCCACAACGTGTTATTGTAAAAGTCGTATATACATTCAGTCATCTCCAACGATGCTTGATGAAGGCGAATGCGTGGCGCATCCTTCAGGGATTGATCAACGCCTAGAGCTTTATCTTTTAACCTTTATTTTGTATTTTTCTTTCTGGCCCATTCCATAATGTATCTATGATTCATTATAGCGATCAGAATTGAAACAGCAGTTAATTATTAGTCACATTGATGGTGATTTTCTTCGATAAAGGGAATTCTTTTGGTATATTTCCAAGTGCAGAATAGGGCTTCCAGATTAACGCCTGCCACAACATTTGGATTGGACAAACTGTCGATTGATTAAAAAGAATACGGGAAAAAGCATGGTATTTTGCTATGAAAAGAGAGTGGGAAACAAATGAAGAATTAAAGCATCACAGTGAAAAGGTTCTTTGTGCCAAAATGAATTGTCAGGAGAGTGATGACTCCTATAGGGGTCATACCTATCACAAAGTCCCATCACAAATGACAGCCATAGGTATCAACTTGTTACGAATGTGCTAACCCATAACGCAACCCGCCCGTAGGGACACTGTAATGTCCGTATTGAGTTTAGTGGATTCCAGAGTTTTTTTTATCATACTATGGATATTCATTTGATAGCTAATGGAAAGGGGATTAAATAAAAGGGGTGAGAGCAGATTAGCTATTAGGCAGCTGATTTTACTAACAGTGAACTATTTTTTCGGTTTAATGGCCTATGCTTATCGTGTGGAATATGTGAATATAAAAAGCACCGAAGCGGGTGCAAGATAAGGTACAAGCTACATCAAAATGCTGTCAACAATGTGTTTGCATAATGGCCACACTAACACGGTAAATAGAAGAATAAGTATCATTTACACCCGTAGAATGATTGAGCAAAGTCTTCTGTACAATTCTTTCGTGTTCGTAATCCCTGAAGCACTCTGGTTATTCAAAATTTATTTTTTATTGTCAAAAGCCCAGAAACTCCCCAGCCGACGAAAAATTGCTGGCAATCGGTCGGTCCAACGACGAAATACGGTAGCGGGGCGTTATGGTTTAAACGATCGTAGGTTAACATGTAAGTAAAAGCCACGTATTCAAAACATTATAAAATGGGAAGAGAAGTAACTGTGGTGTTCAACTGATACTCTAGGACTCTCTAAACGGGTACCATTTTTTTCGAATGGGAATCAATAGTCATTGTCGTATTTTAGGAGACATTTTATTATTCTTCACTTTTGCTTTTATTATGAATAATGTCCTTCACGAACTTAGAGTATTAACTAACTTTTACCTTTGACGTTTTTTTGATGTTTATTTAAGTGTTGTGCTATATAGGGGAGGTTCATCAGGCTTCTATAGTTGGAATAGATAGTTCACTCTTCTAGGTGTTCGCCCTTATCAGTTTTTTTCATTACTACCAGTAACTGCTTGCAGGACACGAAGTCTGAGTTATTTCGTGATTCAAATCTTTTAGAATCATTCATGAATCTGGTTTCACAGCCGAAGACTACAAGCAGTACAAGCCCGTGGTGTACAGCAATACAGTACAGTCACTGGTTGCTATTCTGCGAGCGATGGCCAATCTTTCAGTGCCGTTCGGCTCTTCCGACAGAGAGGTTAGTTGTCATCAGTGTTTTTACAATGTGATTTTTTCCTTCATAGGATATTATTCGATGTATTTTTCCACCGTTTTTAAGAATTACATTTTTCTTTATCTTGAACCCTAAAACACTTCGAGGTTTCAAGATCATATGTTGATGGCCTTATATGGTCATGAAATTCCAGCTGTTGTGGTTTAAAATTTGTTCTCAAAACTATTCCTATGTTCCCCTTCCACTTAATCGCCTTTCACTCGATAGGTTCAACATTTTATAAAGTTCGCTTTAGTCTGATTTTTTTTGTACTCAGACTAGACTATCCGCATTCCCAACCACTCTATGAGCGCCCTCGTGACGTATGTCAAGGGCTTCCATCGTAGAGAAACTGCGTGAGAGATCCTGTCGGTTGCTGTTCTCTCCAAGAAATCCAATTGCGATTGTGTGCACATGAAAAGTTTTCTATGCCCGCATTTGATTGGAACTGGTACGTGTCTTCACAGAACTAAGTCTTGAATCGAACTCGGTTGCACTCATAATAAACTAACGCCGGTTAAACCTTGTTTGGAGTAACAAGAATTCCTACTCACAAGACTCTCAAGTTATGGCGGCTCCAAATTGAAACTTCAAATTTAGAGAGCTTTTTGAATTTAGAGTTGAAGCTAAACACTAGTAAGACAGTTCAAGTTTGTAAGACCTTCTTGTATTATTATTGCTGACATGCAAGACGATTGACTAGGCTTTTGCTGACATGATTGAAGCCCAATGCTTTAATGGGAGCGTACTCGCGGTACTGGTTGAGGAAAGAGTGTGCGTGCTAGCCGAGCAGATGCAACTGAGGGGACTAGGCAGTATGATTGACGGAGACGGAACAGAGCACTGCGGGTAGCCGTCAACCAGAAACACCTCAATCGATTCCGAGGTCGACTTGCTCATTCCCATAACGCTGCACGGGCGCTTCGACCGACGGAAGAGGCTCGCTTCTCAGGATTGATTCGCTGAAACTGCACAATAAATACATACTGTGTCGAGAACGGTTATAACGGTGCCCGCGATAGTAAGCTTGGGTAATTGAACATTAGGAGAAATTTGTTCTAGAAAATTCAACAGGATATGACCGATTTTTGCCCATTGCATTGCTTTTAATGCACAAATATTGAGAAGTCATGTTAGATGTAAAGTTATTAAAGTTGTTAGAACTGCATTACTAATTTTAGTGTTTCAAATCTATGCCTGATTACACATTCAGAGCACCGGAATCTTTTGTAATTGATTTTTGCAGGCTGTTATGTTTACGTTTTCGATGTAACAGTAGTTCGCATAGGTTCACTTGATTGCTGAAAATATGATCAAATCCAGACACATTTCTTCTTTTGGAGAAAAGCATTACATTGAAAAAAGACTATTTGACCATGCTTTTTTATGTGGTCCACAGAATTTATTAAAATTAATCGTCGAGTTATAATTAGCAATGCAACAGTTTAATTTTGCATCGCTCAGTTTTTGTTCAAAAACGAAGCAGAGATCATCATTTGTGCACTCGATGAATCGAATAGACCGAAAATGCGTCGCACAACTGTTTTCCGCAAGAGCGACTGCTTTCCCACAGAAATTCTTTCGTCTGATAATCTGCTGAACTTGTTTAGAAGCGCTTTCTTCGTAGAGAAAACAGTATCAGAAAACAGTATCCTTATTGATAACAAACGAAATTCAGGTTGATGCAAAACTTGTTATGGACGTTGTTGCCCGAATGGAAGACACTGAACCGTTCAGGTATGCTTTATACCGTATAATTTACCGTTCCATGTTTTTCTTTTCGTTGTAATTGTTATTATCATCTACACCGAATTCTGTGCGTTTAGTGAAGAATTGCTGTTGGCAATGAAAAGGCTTTGGGCTGACAGCGGTGTGCAGGAATGTTTTGCCCGAAGTAATGAGTATCAACTTAATGATTCTGCCAAGTAGTAAGTCTTTTTTTCATTCAGTTATATCCCTTCACAATTCTTTTACTCGGTAGATAAAGAATGGCTTAAAGGAAACAAACTGACTATTCGTGGCAATTGAAGGAAAATTGCCGTATTAACATCAGCATTAATGGTCAAGTTAGATTTTTCTTGCGGACTCTCTTTGGTGAGCTGATACGAGGTTATTAGTTCGTGCTTTAGTTTTCAAGGGCTAATGGTTCGGCGAATTTATCTTTTTCAGAACTGTTCTTTTCTGTTGTTTACGTTTTCCAGAGAGTGAAAGAATGCCATATGTTGCTTACATGTATTAGTGCCGAAAAAGAAAGGAGCACAGGATTCAATCAGTCGAGTGATTCGCGCTGTTGGAAAAACTTGGAAAATAAGGATAGAACATATAATCGCTGATGAAGCTCCTTGCAAAATTGAGAAACTAGGAAGAAGAAATCATTTTTAAATCAATATATTAAGGAAATTGTTGCATCATGACTTCATTTCCACATCTTCGCTGTACGGGAACATTACTGCTGAGAAATTGTTTTCCTCTCCAACATTTTTGTATTAAGTGGTTGAAAGGTAAAGTTCTTGTTGGTGAACCTCTCAAGGATGCGCTGTGCATTCGACTTCATCAATCATCGTAGACGTGAATGCATACCGAGCCTATATAATGACTTGTGATGGCCAACCTGTGTAAAATTTCTGTGCTTTTATCCCCCCGGACAAGTCAGGAACCATTTTGCCTACTCAAGAGGAAGGACGCCCGTGGTGAACTTCGGGAAACAGCATCGAGTCAGCTATCGAGCACTGTATTTCGGGGCAAGTTGGACTACTGCGCTACGTAAGCCCGTTTGTTGTGTATTACATGTGTTTCCCTATTTGTTCCTCCTTGGAAGGTATTCGAATTAATCTTAAGTCTTCATCTCTTGGTATCCCTCGTTTGGAATTCCACAAAGGCGTTGAACGTCTAAAATACTCACTCGAATCGTTTGCAATGTGGTTGATACGAAAGGAATTTTGAGGGCATGGAAAAGGTGGAAATAAGACGGGAAAAGGGCCTAGTTATGGGTATAGTGTGGACACGTTTCTTAGGCGAGCATTTCGTGCTGTGATGAACTATCGAAGGTATATGCGCTCTAGCACTGTTGAGATGACAAATTTGAGCTCATCTCGACTGTTCTTCTTTGATTGAGGACAATGGCCACCTAGTGAAGTGCGCTGCCCTAGATGTTCGGTTTGAGTAATGGTCTCCCGAGAGCTGTTCGTAGTACAGCGCACTTCTACAGCAGCATCAACAGCACGAAAAACATTACGGTAGTATGGATTCGGACAGAGTTGGCTATTGTTCACCTCGTACCGGCGTAAGGTGCATAATGTGTTGATATGTCATAGAACGCTCAGCTATCGTGTGCTCTCACCACTCTGTTCAGAATCTTTGGCCAACACTGGTAAACTAGCACCCGCTAGGTAATTGATCGAATTCGATGTGTATTTTATTGTTGTCCTTTAAAAGTTTCTGCCTCTTTATATTTTTTGGAAACCTTATGGATTCTTCAATAACGTGCTACAACATCACGAGTCTATGACGTTTTTTAAATAAGAGGGAAATAATATCTCCAAAGTTTTGGATTATTTTGCCCCCAGCTTAATCTGATATTGCAACAAACAATATTAGTACCGGCATGACTACCATATGACTCACATATAAATCATTCCTGTTCAAAAATGATTGCTTCTTCCAATTTTAAATCTCAGCTATTGATGAATTTTATTAATTGAAATGAAGATCAATTGGCTACTGAACACCTGCCAACCAAATATAATTTTGCCTAGTCTTCAAGGATGGAATTCCGTTTTCTTCCTAGATTTTTCTGATTCTGGAACCCATATGTTTTTTTTTCATATTTTGACATTAGTGCTTTTAAGTGGAAAACCAATGGAAATGAATAAGCAGGAATCTGTCCCGCAGAACCCAACGATGTTCTCCAGTGCATCGTTGTAAAAATTGCCAAGTTGGAAGAACGTTTCATGGAAGTTCTGTGTACCTTTGAGGCTGTAGACTAGAGCCAAAGGGTCTTCTATAAATCTGTGATTTCCTCACATCTTCAGCTACTGTGTCTACTGTTTTTTGAGAAATATAATCAATTTTTGAAAAACCAGCATGGTTTTAAATGGGCAAAAGTTCAGTTTTTCATGAAGTCGAACAGGGAACTTCGCTTGTCAGTAATTTTTATCGCAAATGGGGCAGCCAAAAGCACCAAAGTGCATAAAAGACATTGGGGAACATCACCGTGTCTTACTTGACGAAAACCCCTTCTTAAATCGCTTTGCTTTATGAAATACAAATCTCGACGAAGAAAAAGCGCGGAAAAAATTTTGTGGACATTCACTCATTTGTTGCGAAAAATGTACAGAGTAAAACAATTGTTATTATAATAAAATTTGCTCTAAGTCGAGATAAATTCGCTGAGGGTTCAGTTATCAGGTATACATGAGTCTTATGTGAATCATGTCGGCCTTGATGTGTTAAATCTCTACGATTCTTTGTGACTAAAACCTATGAAAAGTTCTTGAAGTTTAATAAAAGCTGATGGAATCAGATAATCGTTATCTTGAATGCGATTATTTGCATTGTTCTTTCAGTTTCCTTGATGATCTGGAGCGATTAGGAGAAGCAACTTATCAACCAACAGAGCAAGATATACTACGAACCCGGGTGAAAACCACTGGTATTGTCGAAGTCCATTTTACATTCAAGAACCTCAATTTCAAGTGGGTTTTGTTTAGCGCTCGAAAAATTGTGTTTTTCTTTCTGTAACGTAAATTTCAAAATATTTTTCTCATGAAGTATTACTGTGCAGGTTGTTCATTACATTATGACTTTATTGTAGTTTGATCGCCATTCTTTAAGATGTTTGAATTGCGTTTTTCTTTTAATTTCGAAAATTTTTTTGGCTACAATTTACATTAAGGGGCGGTGGCGCAGTGTAGTAATCATAACTGATCAGTAATAATGCTGGTCATCACGAGCACGCTGTTTATTCGATCCCACACCAGGCTCCACAGGCCTGTCATCATTACAGGGTAAGGAAATGGGTACTACACTTGTCTCTGGAAAAGTTCACGCTCTGCAGTTTATGTACGAACCCTCAAGTCCGAATATCTCAGAGCTTCGGAGAGAATCGGCTCGGCAAGCATTCAACAACATTCATGACGAAATGAAAATCCTCAGGCACCAGCCAAACTCACATGTGAAAAGTTCAGAGACCTCTGTAGAGGTTGATTTGGATGCAGCAAATCGAGTGCAGGAAGTGCTGGAATCTACACAACAGATGTGAAAGACGGGTCGCATAGAAAAAAGGCGATTTGCAGTATCAGCTAGTATCCCCATTTTCTGGCAAGCATCTCCCACGTCAAATGTCCAGTATATGCCTGTGTTCTTCTAACTCATATCCTAGACCTTTCTCTATTTCCTGAAATTATTTTCTAGGTTGTTTGATGTTGGTGGACAGCGGTCGGAACGAAAAAAATGGATTCACTGCTTCGAAGATGTCACGGCGATCATCTTTTGCGTAGCCATGTCCGAATACGACCAGGTGCTCCACGAAGACGAAACCACGGTTAGTGACTAAGTCTTTTTCTTACTTAACTTATAACGCATGTAAGCCCATTTTTGCGTCCATGGTAATGAAATGTTAAGGGAAAATATCCATGCTTTCGTAGGCAGTGATTTATATTTGAGTTTTTTTCTGAAAAATGTTTTTGCCAACGTCGCCATTGGTCCAAGAGGGACATGATTCGTGGTAGGCAGGGTGTAGTGGAAATCGTGGTTACTGATAAGAAATATATTACTCAGACAGCAAAAGAAAAAGTGTGTTATGTACAGTCATTCCAAATTTGGAGTTTTGTTTCAGTCAAAGTTGGGAAACAGAGAACATTGCTTAGAAAAGTGATAAACGTGTGGTGAACAATTCGGTCTTTTTGGGTGACTCTTCGATGTGCACCTGAATTTTCGTTGATATGCTTACCTGTCAACTCTTAGGAATTATTTCATTAATACTGGAGTTTTTGTGCCATTATGGTAATGTTGTAGTTGCATTGTATTCATAATAAGACGTAGGTGAGACACGGACTACTTATTACTTAGTTGGATGCTTGGGTGGCCTATCCTCACTGTTTGTGCGGGCCCAGCATAATTTCCATTTTTTCGGAGTTTTGCTGGTTTAGCCACTGGGGTTCCCTGGAGTCCTAAGGTTAGCCTGGTTAATGTCTGCCCTAGCTGGTCACCACCACAGGCAGTCGTTGCCTTTGTGGTTTGATGCCAGTACGATGGTGTGTCCTGGTACTGGTTTAGTCTTAGCTGTCATTAACAGCTCCCGGCCACGGTGAGACGGTGAACCGCTGTGTGGTACTACTTATTATGTTCACAAAAGGGCTTCATCTTTTTATTTTTCAATTTTTTTCATTTAGCTTGGCTTTTTTCCTACCGTAAAACACTGTTCACATAAAAATGTTTCCAAGAAGCTTTATGAGCGTTCAATTCGGAGCATTCACTGTTTTGGCCGTCTGCTCAATTCTTTTTTCTCTTGTGTTTCTTCCTTTAACAGTGACGCTTTTTAGAATCGAATGCACGAATCTCTAAAGTTATTCGATTCGATTTGCAACAATAAATGGTTCACGGATACGTCAATTATTCTTTTTTTGAACAAAAAGGATCTCTTTGAGGAGAAAATCAAGAAAAGCCCGCTCACTATATGTTTCCCGGAATATTCAGGTATTTTTCAGGAACATTTAAGCGTTTCCAAAAACTGGTAGTCTTTTGAATTCTGTTGGTTGTTTTTTTTTGAGTTGAAAGCCAAGAATGGCGTGGAAAACCCTCGCCGTGGAAATATTATCTGCACGTGGGCAATTTTTTCAACTTGAAAAAGATCAAACTACGCTTCCAATATATCTTCGATTCACTTTGTATTTAGGTCGACAGGACTATCACGAAGCATCCGCGTATATTCAAGCACAATTTGAGGCGAAAAATAAATCAGCAAATAAGGTTTGGTTTATTTACACTTTTCATCTCCATATTTTTCTTGGAGTTCCCTTTTCATCGTTTTGTTTTCTTGTTTTTCTTTGAGATAGGCTGGTTACCATGTAATCCTGTGAATTTGCGTCACAAATCCAATGAATCTCATTCGTACGAGCCATATTGGTGCTGGATACCATGCAGTCCTGTGAAACTACGTCATAAAGCCTGTGAATCACATTCGTTCGAGCCATATTGGTTTATTTTTCAATGTATGGATCGTGTCTTGCCATAAACCTAACCGGACGTGCATTTATGGCTTCACAGCGAAAGCAGGCATTAAGTCGGCTTCGTCGTATTGCTCGCTCTTGATGCAGTTACGGGACCTGACGGAATAATTAACATCACTGTGGTTCTGTCTTCTTTCACTACTAAACAGTTTCCGTAACGTCGTCTTTAGTGAAGTGTTTTGCGTTTTAATATTCAATTTCTTCGGCCAAAGAAATGTTTGTTGTTGCTACGTATCGGTCGATCGAGTTTCGTTACGATTTGTATTTTCTTCTAAAAAAAAAGTGTTCTATGAAACTTAGACCGTATTTTACTGGTGATTTTTCTGGCTAGCTAATTGAAGGTGATTCTGTTAGATTTTTTTACTAAGAAATAATAGTTGGTAATTTTTTAACTACTTCGTGGTAGTTTAGAAATCCCGAACGAGCGATGAACGGTAGAAGTCGTTGCTACTATTACTGCCATGTTTCGTCCTATTATTCAGGCGAGACAACGTTTTAGACTTTGCCTCAAGTAGACCAGAAGGAACTGAAGCTGTTGGTTTCTAGCTTGTGACTTTACTATTGTTATCTTCTTCTAGTATGTGGTTTGATTCGGTTTAACGGTAGCACGTCAGTGGTGTTACTAGTTTTGAATGCAAGTGCTAGTTGCATTTCCACAACTTTCGCAGATGCACCTCCACAGGATTCCACCTCTGTATGCCAGTTCGCTTGTTTTCTTCGGTGTTTCCACACATAGAAAGAAGCCTTTCGTTAGGTTTCCTTTCTTTGTGTTTTGTCGTACCTTCTTAGATGTCAAAATAATAAATAGCTTGTAAAATTGTAAAGTAAGGCGAGCTTAGAACAAAGGTTAGCTTTTTATTTTTCCATATCATTTTAGTAATGTTATTAACATATCTCTAATTTAGGAGATATACTGTCATATGACATGCGCGACGGACACGACGAACATTCAGTTCGTATTTGACGCCGTCACCGACGTTATCATCGCTAACAACCTACGCGGATGCGGTCTCTACTAGCTTGCTGTGTGCGCATTACCGTCATCGTCATCGTCGTCGTCATCGTCGTTTCCGTTCAGAATCCCTTCAGTGCGTCACGACCGTGGGATGAACCGAACTGCCACGGACGTTCCTCTCCGACTCGCCCACCCTCTAGGCAACTCGATGTCCTTTTCTTCCTAATGTTCCGCATGCAATTACATATATGTTTGTGTCTCTATCCATCTCATTTCGCAGTTTCTATGGCGCTATCAGCAGCACGTCAACACATGTACCCAAAGTGATCATCTACTGCTCCTTTATTTTATTCATCTCCTGTCGTCATGTCACTGCTGTGGTAGCACATTGGACAGGCCACTATTGACACTCACTGCGATAACAACTAGAGGCTCGCTTGTTTTCGCCGCGAGACCTGCTTTCTGTCATGAGCGCAAGTTTCACTTACGTTGGAAATCATTGTATCTGAATGGTCCAGATTTTGAGTAAAGTAGAAGTACTTGAAAGGATTGCTCAGTTAGTAGCATACTCATTAAGAAATGAGCATATGTTTTGAATAAAATGATGGGCTCCTGAGCGAGGGAAGTGTAACCTAACGACAGTAGATACGCTCAATGAAAGACAAAAACGGTTCCGTGCGGAGAACAGCGTTATGTGGTTGTTATCGCAAATGTTGAAGTACTACTGGTGTGGCTTCAGTTTTTCTCCTCGAGATGAGTCCTTTTCATCTTCCTATTTTTCTGATGGTTCATTCCGACCATTCATTCGCTTTCGCGTTGTTACCGTCAATTTTTCCAGTCAAGACCGTATAAACGGTCGTCTTCCAGATTCGTCGTGGAAGTTTAGTGATGAGACGTAAATGTTACTGTAGGAGCTATTTTTCTTTTCTGTTTAAATTATATTTAAAGTCTGATACGATGAAAGTTGCTGATGTTGGCTGCTTCCACCGTGATCGTTTGTTTTCACACGTATTGTCGTCTTTTTCCCTCTAAATGAATATCTTCTGATTGTCTGAAGTAGTTTTTCAGTAGAGCTGCCAAGCTTTAATGCCTTTTCTAGTTTCGGTATGGTCTAGTCACGGTATTTCTTTTCGATTCTCCCTCCATCAAACACCACAACCACTTCCTGTACAATCTTGCGACACTGTTTTTATCAACCCGCTTATTAGCGGGCATTATCATATTTTATTATATAAGTTAATAAGTTTTTATTGCGATAAACTATTAAGTAATTTGTTGTGATTTTTTTGTAATGAATATTAAGAGTTACCTTTCATAAACTTGACTTTTTAAAAGTCTTAATGGAAAGTCGTAGACAAATACTGAGGTGTTCGGAATATGACCGATCGTTTTACAAAACGTCTGGGAGCTCTCACAGATTGGAATGCCAGGCAACTTTTAAGCAACATATTGTAAAAAAGTAGTGTGTTCTTCGAAATTTTATTAACGAGGTATAAAGGGTAAAGGATAAAGCCTTCGGCGTTGATCAATCCCTTGGAGATGCGCTATGTGTTTGAATTCATTAATTATCGTTAGAGGTGATTGAATGCATATCCGGCCCTTACAATCACTCGCAGAGGCTACCGATGTGTCGAGCTAGCGCTGCTACCCTCTCAGACAAGTATGGTACCAATGTCCCAACCTCGGAGGAATGGAAGGCTTGGTGGAGTATGGGCGCGGGGATCGATTCCACGTTTGTGTATCACACTGACGCCTCCAACCACTGCGCCACACGCGCCCTTAATAGAATATCATTACAAAAAATTGCACTAAAAATCTACAACATATGTTCTTACACTAATAGCCCAACACGAGGTTAATAAAAACATCACTCAGCTAACGTTTTCCGCTTTCGCCTTCTTTAGAGGCGGATTGATCGGAGTCGATTGTCCACAGTTATTCCTTCTTCCGGCATAGGTCTATGTGGTCGCATCTAGTAAGGTCGCATCTTCGAATCCAGTAGAGCGGCCCTCGAATGAGGTACCTCAATCGGCTCTGCTCTTTTATACAGGACGGTTGTTGTTGGTAGTGACCGGCCAGATTCGACTCGACGAGATCACGATGATGTACATCGGAAGAAGGAAGTACTGTGGACAGTCGACTTGAATCAATCTGGCCCTGACGAAGGCGAAACGTTAGGCAAATGAAGTTTTTTTTCTTATCAATCTCTTGTTAGCTAATCAATGGAAGAACACATTGTTTAGAGTCTTACCGAGATAAAGCAGAGTCAGTTCTTGAAATATTGTTACGCTCTATCCACATGTGCAGTACATGATTTCAACACGACCGTAATAAAATTTTTTGACGAGTAGTGCGGACTCCTCCCAACGGTTTACCGCCTCATCGTGGCTGGGAGGTGTTCCTGGGCGTCGAACTGCGACGTATAGTGGGGGATTATTCTCCTGGCAGCTTCTCCGAAGTTGAGAAGGAGTCCGGCGTTCCCATCCCATCAGAAAGCCAAGGTAAGAGCAAATCAGTAGCAGGATCCACCATGGTCCTGGTATTAAAGTCGCATGGTGGCAAATCTCCCTCTGATCTGCAAAGGCTGCAACTGCCTGTGGTGGTGAACACCTAGGGCAGACTTTGGCCACGCGAACATCGGGGTTCCTGAGAACCACAATGGCTTCACCAGCAAATCTCCGAAAAATGGAGGTTATACCGGGGTCCGCACAACCAGTGAGAACGAGCCGTTCAAGTATAAAGTGCGGACTACTGTCATCACGGTGAAAAAGAATATTGAAGACATCGGAAAGAAGTGAAGGGAGCGTAAAATGCTTTGTGAACCCATAACAATAAATTACATATGGAATATGTAATTCACAAGATCCAGACTCTTCATCTCCACTTCAACTGCATAAAATTCACACAATCCTGACGAGGAAAGACCACAACGTTAATCCCAAACTCGTTCTCGCTTTTGCTTCTGTCAAATTTGCGAGGTGTTTCACAAAGTTGCTTCATAAAAATTCTTCACCGCTAACGGGCGCATTTGCAACAACTTTACAATATCTATGTGATCCGTCCTTGATGAGCTAACAAGAAGGCGATAGAAACTTCACTCGGATAAGGTTTCGGCCAGTTCGCTTTCTTCAGAACCGGGGTGGTTCGAGTGGATTGTCCACATCCGTTCATCCTGGGGATATTTTCTTTGTAGTATCGTCGAGGCGAATCACGTCAAGATTAAACGGCATACAGAACTCTTAGCTTATGTTTTCCTTTTACCTAATTCTCACAAAGAGTCAAAGGATCCACCATGATGAGACTACATCCCTCGGACCTGTTGTGTTCACGGCTGCTTTTGAGGTAATTGAGATATTACAGTACCACCACTACTGTATTAGGGGCATAATACCTTTAGAGAAGAAAAAGTCTTTTTTAATTTTCTGACTACATCTATTTTTGCGGCGATTTTAACCAAAAAGGGAGATAACAATCGAATAGCTTAGTAAACTGCGAGAAAAGCTTCGTGTTTCCTGAATGATGACAGTCTATTTTGTTATAACTTGATACTTGAATGGCCTGTCCTCACTGGTCGCACGGGCCCCTCCATAATCTCCACTTTTCGGAGATTTGCTAGTTTAACCATTGTGGTTTCCTGGAATCCTGAAGTCAGCCTGGCCAAAGTCTGCCCCAGGTCTTTGCCACCGCAGCCGGTCGCGGTCCTCGTGGATCGGATAGAGATTTGGCACTATACCACTTTAATACCAGGACGGTGGTGGATCCTGCTATTGGTTTACTCTTAGCTAGGCTTCTTGATGGAAGCGCCGTATTCCTTCTCAGCTTGGGAGATCTTGTCAGGCCGTGAGTTCCCCACTGTACATGGCAGTCCGACTCCCAGGAACAATTTTGTCATAAAGGGCAACTAAATCTCAAAAATTGATCATTCCCTATTTGGTGTGAAAATTGCTTGTTGGATAATAGAGGTCGGTGAATCACAGGTTTTCGACAACCAAAAAAGTGGTTATCACCATTGTGAGGCATCGTCTCTTTGTATAAACACATTTCTTCAGAACTTTCAACTTTTAAAAAACGCTCAAGTTCTCCGTTACTACTTCATTAAAATCTAGTGTCTTAGGATTCTCGTTTCCTTTCAGATGTATAGTAAGAAGTGAATCTTACATTCACTATTTTCTCGGTGGAAATTACTCGAACCAGTTCTTTTTAAGGGTCCGCTTTCGTTCTACACCAATGGACTGTTGTAAAATCTCTTAGATGCCCGGTTCAGCTGACATTTACCGTATGACGTCTCCGGAGTTAAATGTAGCTTCAGTTTTTTTCCTCTTGAGGTACTCCTCCATGATGACGGAAATGCAATTCCAATTTCTTACTAAGAGAATTGAGATATATTTGGCACACTTTTTAAAGGTCTTGGAAACAAGTTGTAGTTTTTAATGGGATTTTCTTTTTCACGCTAGGCATAAGAGAAAAGGATCCTTCCAAGTCGTGTCGTTTCGAGCACACGTTCTTTTTCAGTGGATAGTAGTCAACAGAGTTGCTCTATCCATTTGATGCATAAGATCTTCACATGGAATTGACGGTAATTTTGCATGTCTACGTAATGCTGCTTATAAGGATATGCTCAATCCTCTCTTCGATCGATCGTATTAGTTGCTTCATAAGGTATTCCTAACCAAGGTGCTCTTTTCTCACGAAGAGTATATTGAAAGAGGCATGCAGTAAACAGAGTTCAAACAGGAGAGGTTGTATACTTTACTCCGGGGTCTTTGTTCTTCCAGTTTTGAAAGCTTCGGCAACAAAGAGTATTTGTTCGGGACAACTTAGTCCTGAAGAACATAAAACAGCTCGAACCGCTCCTTGGGAATCTTGTAAGGTAGTGTTTTCAGCACAAAAAGAGTCTCATCATTACGTCCCCACATCCTGGTCTTCTTACCATCTCAACGCGATGGAGGGTGATTCGATATAGTCAAGTTCAAAAATAATGGAAAATAATAATTTATGAACAAAGTACCAGTATCTGTTTTGGTTGCATAGGATCTCGAATTCTGAGAAGCAACAAACCCTTAAAGGAGATTTTTAGCAGTGCTTTTGCTGTTGAAGATTTTTCATTGGAAGAACTTGCCGAGGTGCTTGGAAAATGAAAGTACGTTAGCGAAATGTCCAATGAGTATAAGGGTTGAGCTTTGAGCAGTCTATCATACCTTTCAACACGTGAAGCATTTACCTGTGTGAAAATAGAGTCTGACGTTGTCGTGCAAGCGGATTGGATCATTTATGATGAAGATATGTGGGTACATACTCTGCAATTTTTATAAGATCTCATCGATTTCGTAACAACAGTTCTCTGCAGTCATCATCTCGCCAGAACTGAAGACCATGAACTACACGATTTCCTTGTCGAAAACGAAAGTATAAAAACCATTTTCTGACACAAATTTGACTTTGGAAAATGTTTTCTAGCTTGATTCCTGTTAAGTCATTGAACGAACGTCGTCGGCTCTGGTATACGATCCACTTCTCGTCTCATATTACAATGCAGTGGTCGGTGTTGATCAATTCCTAGAGGATGCATGGCACACTCAACATCATCAAAGATCGTAGAGATACCTGAATACATATCTGGTCTGCATGGTACCCTGCGGTCGCCTGTCTATGTATTGAGCCAGTGCTGCTTTCCTCCCAGGCATGTTTGGTGCCAATTTGCAGACCTCCGAGGGATAGAACAGAAGGTTGGTTAGCCCAGAACGCTGGATGGAAACAACGACCAAACCTGTGTATTTGAGAGCACCTATAACCTTGGGCACATGCGCTCACGTTAGAGTGCCATGCATCGGTCTCTTTTGTTGCTTAAAGAAAACAAGTGACAGACCTTAGAATGATGATCTCACCGCTATTCATTCAATTTGTGTAAGCCCCCTTATCAAACCTTCTCAATTTTCTTTACTTTTGAAATGGTGAGCGATTATTGGATGGCCAACTCTAAGTTCTTCAGCAAGACTTCGAATAGATATTAGGCGATTAGCTTCTCCAAACGCGTTCAAATAACGGCATTAAACTGCTGAAGGGCGCCTACGATCTTCATCATCATCATCATCATCATCATCATCAGCAGCGGTTGTCGGCCTCGAAAGGATCCATTCCGCACTTAGAAATGCTTTCATACTTACTTACAGGGAATGTCTTTACCAGTATTACCTCCCTAGTACATATCCCAATCCTCTCTTTCTCGTGCAATCGTCCTGTACGGTAGCAGTTTCCATCGAACATGGCGACGTCCGGAGACATAGATCTATTATTTCATCCGTTCAAGTTCCATTCTTCGTTTCCATCTCCGGATCCAGATGGATGACGTAAGCCACGAACACGTTCGTCCGTCGTTCGGTAGATCGTGCGAAAAGACGCTTGCATTCTCTTGGAGTCCACTCCACTGTTCCTTTCGTTCATCTGCCATCTGCTTTTCCCATTATATGACCACTCCATCTGTCTTTCGCAATCGATGCTATTCCCCTGATCTCGAAGGTGAGATAGGTTCCGAAAATTTGAGTTGCTCGTTCCAGCTAGACGTTGTGGCTGCCGGTTAAATATCGAGAGGAGTTATTCAAGCGCTGTTGATGGTATGAAGCATTTTTGACGAAGATGAAGCATCAGCCCACGCCTCTGGTTTATAATACAGCGCTTGGAGGATCACTGATTCAAAAGGGTGAGAACAGAGTTGTGCTCTCGTTAGATTCTCGACGGCTTCTTTGAGAGTAGCAAACACAATTCATGCTGTCCTTTTCTGCCTAGTTCCTCTTCTTCATCTTCACTGAATGTTGTATGTACATGTACGAGGTGGTCGCCAAAGTCAGAAAACCATGAAGTTTGATTCGTTCACCTAGCACCTTGGGTTCTTCATGGACTGGGTCTTCGTCCTATTTATGCTTTCTTCTGCCCAATCTTTCTTCCCGCTTCGTTGAGTTCTTTGGGTATCGTCTCTGCTTCACTGGTACTTCTCAAAAATACGACGATTTCACCAAAAAAACAAGGGTTTGACAAGGATTTGTTACCAATGCGTGGAAACGCATTCCTGTCCTAGTTGAGCGACTTTATTATCCTCTGCAGCTCGTAAGCAGCTTTGGCGTGGTGGGATCAGCTTGTGGAACCTCTTTCTCTATGGATATGATAAGGGATCAATGGAAAAGCAGAATTTCCGCGAAGCATTTCCGATAACGGCCAGGTTGAGTTCTTATATGAGACATTGCCACTGCTTGGTCAGCGAGCTCATTTAGAAATCTACAAAAAATCTTTCCTAAGAAAGCTCATTGCGCCAGTTCCAGTTGCAATTATGAAGCATGGTTATGGTAGAGAATGGATTGTATAGAAGTACAGAAACTTTGTTAAATTATACTTATTTGCCTCCCAACGGCTTACCGCCTCATCGCGGCTAGGAGGTGTTCCTGGGTGTCGGGCTGCGATATACAGTGGGGAGATTCATCCCCCTGGCAGGGTCTCCCAAGCTGAGAAGGGGTCCGACTGTTTCATCAGGAAGCCTAGCTAAGAGTAAACCAATACGAGGATCCAGCACCGTCCTGGTATCAAAATCGCATGGTGGCAAATCTTCCTCTGATCCACAAGGGTTGCGACTGCCTGTGGTGATGAAGAACTGGTAGACTTTGGCCAGGTTGACCTCTGGATTCCAGGAAACCACAATGGCTTAACTAGAAAATCTTCGAAAAATGGAGGCTATGCTAGGGTCCACACAACCAGTGAAGGCGGGCCATTCAAGTAACAAGTATCAAGTGTGTATGCTTATTTGGAAGATCCGTCTTCCACGTCTATTGGGTAGTTCTCTCGAGTTCCTCTCAAGGAAGCACCATTTCGTGGCGTCACAGTGTCGTCGTATTAGAGAAGGATGCAAAAAATTCCGAACTTGGTTACTAAGTGTCAACCACAGAATTTTTCATTAGGAGTACAAGACATTGTTCTTTTGACGAGCAGCCGAAGAAGTCCAACTCCTTTTGAATGTGGGATAGTCAGCTTGAATATGAATCCAAAACCCATGAACATTGCTATACGGAATCAATCATCCACTGGACTTCATCTTAGTAGAAGTTTAGACTCACGTTTGAGCTATGGCGCTCCAGCCGTTTTTCGCGCGCCATCGTTACTTCGGTCCTAAACGGAATACTTACTAGGACTGACGTCATCGGAGTGCATACCATACGGGAATCTGCTTATGGTTTCGGCTTTGTGATTTTTGTGGCTATTAAATGTGTTGTTTCGTTCTCAGAAGTGCATCTATTGCTAGGAGAATCGATTTCAAAGTGGTTTGAGTGCTACGTTACGGAAACTTGGCTCCATTAGCCCTTCTACTACCATCGATATGTTCGTTTCAAAGCCTCGAACAGTAGAGACAGAGGAAGCTGTGATATTCTAAGCTCCAAACCTCACTTGACATGTTTTCGTCTGTACTCCACTCCGTTGGTGTTGCCGTAATATGTTGCAGTGCCCGTTTTCCGAAGAGTTATTATGAGCAAAGTTTAGCCCTTTGGAATAATACAATTTTGGGAATACGTAAATAAAAGTCTTAGGGTCTTTCTAAATCAAACTGGTATGTTCCAACCATACCTTACCTTCTCTCGTCTTGAGTGTATGAGTGTTTCACATTGTTTTCATGAAATCGTTTTGTATACGAATACGATCCTCTGTCTGGCTGCCTAATGTTCCATAGGGTTTGGAAGGGAATTGTTCAGAAGAATTACTTATCATGCACACACTTATCATTTTGATATAAACGGACAACGATTAGCAGCAATCCCGTATGGAACTTCGGAAGCCACAATGTTGTTCTTCCAAAGGAGTCGGTAAATCGTTTTCAAGTGGTAATGAATGCATCCACATTATGGCTTTACTACCCTGGAGGCTATTGGGCTGAGTATGCAGTTTTCTATACAAGTGCTTTTAAAAGGATAAGAGGATAAAGCTCTCGGCGTTGATCAATCCCTGAGGGATGCGCCATGCATTCGACATCATTAAGAATCGTTGGAGGTGATTGAACGCATATCTGGCCTTTGCAATGAATTGCGGTGGTCTACCGATATATCGAGCCAGTGCTGTTATCATCCCAGACAAGTCTGATACCAATTTACCGACTCCGGAAGGATGAAACGCTTGTTGAGTGCGGGCTCGGGGATCGATACCATATCTGTGTTGCAGGTGGCCTCCGACCAGTGAGCCACACCCGTCCCTAGGGGTGCTTTCAAACTCACCAGTTTCGTGCTTGTCTATGCACTGGCAGCACGACTTTTGACCTCAGACATGGTGACTACGATTATGAGGACGGTTAGAAAGGTACAGGTTTGTAGGTATTCGTATTTAAGAAGACTTAGAATGCCGGTTTGAATCTAGCAGTATGGCATAGATTAAGATACTTTTTTTGCCAGAGGTCATCTGCTACCTCCAAGCCGCTGTATGCAAGTTTGTGAGTATGTGTATTGCGAGATCACAACAAATCTCAGAAGGTTAGGTTAAATATCTTCGACTTCGGAATACCTGTACTAAAATAATTCTTTTGAATATGTGAAATTTGATAGTCCGTTACAGTATATGGTACATCCTCCAGCACCACGCAGCCGCTGATTGAGAATCTATCTCCGGTGGTCAACGTCTTACTTACTTGGATACATGGATGGGCTGTCTTCACCGGTTGTGCGGGCCCCAGCATAACTTCCATTGTTTCGGAGTTTTGCTGATTTAGCCATTGTGGTTCCCTGTAGTCCTGAGGTCAGCCTGGCCAAAGTCTGCCTCAGGTCGTCACCACCCCAGGCAGTCACCGCCCTTGTGGATCAGAGAGAGATTTGACACCACATGACTAGTTTGGTACCATGTCGGTGGTGGATTCTAGTATTGGTTTAATCTTAGCTCGGTTTCCTGATGGAAACGTCGAACTCCTTCTTAGCTTGGGAGACCATACCGTGGGGATGATTCCTTCCGCTGTACACGGCAGTCCGACACCCAGGAGCACCTTACATCCACGGTAACGTAGTAAACAGTTGTGAGGCGACATCTTTCTAGTTTCCATTACTATCTTTTCTATGTCATTTGTCAGTTGAACCAGTCATTCAGTGGAAGCGTTTTATTTTATCCCTTGATAGTCATGAAATAGTGGGAAAACTAGTTTCATTTGTCCACCTTTTTACTTTAGCATATCTGTATTTTGCAGAGTATCCATGGCAGAATTACCTAACCAGCGAATTAGGACTCGCCCTCGTGGTCGAGACGATAGTTTTTCAATATCAAGAGGAGATTCCTTTACACATGGGGCGCATCGTCTCGTACGGAAATCGGCATTATCACTGACGAATGAGTGCATAACGAACGTCGAACCTGTTCTGCTCACCCAGAGATGGACGGTACTTACTGGTTGCATTTACTGTTCTTTTCCTGTTCTCGTATATTCTATTTAGGTAAGCAACTTTTCTTCGTTGCTGAAGCTTTCCCAACCGGGTTTATGTCTTCGAAGCAGCGTATTCAAGTTCGTTCATCGCATTTTCTGTTTTCACTAAGATATATGTTTTATTTGATATTTTCGTATGTTTTTTGCCATCAGATATCCTTCAATGCCTGAGGCTTGCTGGCAGCTATGTCTTTATCCTGGAGGTAAACGTCCTGAGAACGCAAATAACGTGTCATTGTTCTTAAAGATGTCTGCTACGTCTCCTCTGAAAGAGGTGTTGTTGTATACACTTTTAAACATCGGGCTTAGACGAGTAATTCTGAACCTCTTAGGTGGTCGTCAAAGCAGAGTACCGTTTCTTTTTTTTGGATGATGACGATGAAATTAAGTTTAGTAATGTTAACATTGGTGACTTCCATGCAAAGCCACCTAAAGGCGGGCATTCATGGGGTTTGCGAAATATCCCAAGACAGAAGGTTTGCCAGCATTTATTATTATTCTTTATCATTTTGCTGTGCTCTTCACTAATCTTCTATAGATCGTAGAAATTGGTGCAGATATTCTGGGAATACACTTCAATTCTTTCTTTTACCTATGATTGTTTATTCAGGTCCAGAACAGTATTAGAGCTGACCATTCTTTGGTTATATCGTGCACAGTCGAACTTCTACCAGATACTGGTCGCATACCATGTAGGCGAGTAGAGCAAAGTACTATGGCAATAACGGAAATGGACGAAGTATCTCGAATTCACGTGAAAAATGGTAGGCATTACAAAACTCGTTTCTGTTAGTGAATAAATCCACTTTGATCAGATCTGTCTTTGCGATGTGTATTCTTTCTTTGATAAGCTTACAAATGGTTGATATACAGTCTTAATTCGACTAACGTTTCGACGTCTTGCCTCATTAGTCATCGACCCTGATGAAGACGAAGGTGTGGAAACGCTAACCGAATAAAAATTATATATTAATCTCGTGTAAGTTCTCCAAGGAAGGAATAGGTATTGATTAGTCTTACCGGAGTTAAAGTAATGTCGGTTTTGAAATATTATGTCATTTCTTTACGATATGTCCTAACAGCGGTGGTAAAGTTATTTAGAAATGAAGGGTGAAATTTCTAAAATTAAGGAACTGACAGCTCATATTCACATGTCATGATGACCTAGCATTTTTTCACCCGTTATATTGTAACCGGTAATAAAGTGATTACAAAATGGTCGATTATTTTAGTTGTTATACAAGCTCCAATATGGCAGTTACAGAGCTTGCAATGTTTACGGATCCTGAGAATTCGCTATATTCCGACATTAGTGTTGCTGCTGGGTCCGGTGACGATCGAACGGTGTTCTCTGTACACAAATACAAACTTATCACTCATTCAGATGTGTTTCGTGCCATGCTCGAACATAATATGGAGGAAAGCAAAGTGTGTCATTTTGTTGGATTTCGAATTAGGTGGACAATTTCTAATGAGGCACAAAGATTACACTAATGCTTAGGGTGCCATTCGAAGTTATGATTTGCGAACGGGAAGAAACGACTAATAAGAGCAATATAGAATCATTTGTCTTTGACTGTTTATGAACCAATTACTTTTATGACAAGTGTATAACTGAGCAAGATCACCACTCTTTTGAATAAGATTAACAAGCTTTTTTCTTGGTAAGCAAATACGAAATTGTTGCCATACTGCTGATTTACCCACAGAAGCTGACGCTTCGCCGGATTTCGCTTTCTTCATAGCCTGGAATGGTCAAGTTAACTGCAACCTTATCGGCCATACACCTAAATAATCTCAAGGGAAAAGCCACGATACCTACTTTTCAATCTCAGCAGATGTAGAACAGCTTCTACAAATATTAACCGCTCCCTGTGCGTCTTCCACTGGGTATTCCACGAGGATACCAACCGTGCAAAGCTCACTTGGATGGGGAATGCGCTCCAATTATGTTAAAGTATTGATGTGGTTGAGATCACGTGTGATAGCGAAGCATTCCCCCTTGCGGTTGATTTTTGGCTTCTTGGAATTTATCTAGAATTTTTCAGGGTTTTAAGTGCTGAACTTTTAGATTTCTGCGCTAGGGTGGTGAATTCCACTTCAGAATCTTCTTCGTTATGTGTCTTTGTCCCATGTGCGCTTAGTGGAGTTCTGTTTGACTTCACGCTTGCCGTCCAGGTGTTGTTTACACGGATACAAAGTGGTCTATCTGTTTTTCTAATATATTCATCCCTGCACGATTTAGAAGACATCAGGTACACCATAGTTGAACTCCTGCAGTCAGCGTCTTTACCGTCTGTTAGGTCAAATTATGCAGTTTTACCTCATCTCTAAACGGTCTAGCTGTCACGAACTTACGAACTTAGGAACTAGTTACGAACTAGCTGGCGTGTTGAACGATAGAGGGTTCGATTAGCCAGCATTTGTGCTTTTTGGCTATGTGATGCTCCCTATCATACATTTTTTCTTTTGTCTATTAGTGTTCAGTCATACTAACGAGGGAAAGTCTAACTTTTTAGACAAATATGATCGTAATTGAAGAATTCTCCGCCGCTGCTGTGCGAATTATGCTCGTTTTCATTTATACTGGCTCAATTTCTCTGCAGGATTTAGAATTGGAGGTATTTCTGTCACTTCATTAGTAGTCTGTTTTTGGATTCGGTAATAACTGTATTTATCTCCCAAATTGTAGGACGCTTCTGAAGTCATGCAGTTGGCAGAGAAGTACAATATTCCCGACCTTAAAACAATGTGTGAGCAAGACCTTATGTCGAGGTATATGAAGCCGACTTGTGTTGGGCTGATGTTCCGTTATTATTTCCAAGTAGATGAGATACTATTTTAAAACGTGGGACAGAGAAATACGTTAATTTAATAAAAAATTATTGATTGCTGATTTTTCTTGTCGGAGTTCCGTTTACAGAGTTTGCTCTACAAATGTGATTGACTGTTTGGAGTTGGCTGATTTTCACCAGGCGAATTATTTGTATGAGCACTGCCTTGATTTCGTAAGTAACAAATGTTTTTTTTTCCTCATTTGGTTTTCTCTAAACACTGACTTTTTTCGAATTTGACAGAATTTTAATGTTGGCATAAAGTGCTCTTTGCTGAGGTACGACATTCTTTCAAGAAAGGTTGTCGTACAGTGGTCTTCCAAGTCTTTTTTTTTCTTTTGTATAAAAGTGCTTGATAGCATTTATGGAGCATGTAATTTTTTTAAAGCAAAAACACCAGCATAGTTCTTATCAACAGCAGAGCAATTAGTCTTAAGTTATTTCAGATGAATACAAATAGATGTGATACATTGAATACGGAATCGTGGTCGGCGCTAAAAGATCGGAATCCGAGGCTAAGTAGTTCAATAATGGAGCGTATGATTCGTTCAGATCACAGCAACTCTCCACCTGTGAAGAAAAGTCGATTATAGCCATCAAAATTAGGTGTTTAAGGTGATGTGTGTCTATTTATTGCAGTTCAAGAACTGCTTTGGTGCTTGTTATGAATTGTTTAGGTTCTACAGAAATTCTTTATATGATGCTCATTGTATACTTTTCGTATGGTTGCTGTGAGTACACAGTTCTTCACGAGCTACGCTAATTACGTTTGAGATATCACGTCGTTCATGGGGTGGGTAGCGCTGCGGTTGGAGGTACTCCGCGTACATTCGTACTCGTTAGTTGGATCCATTCCTTAGGGGGCCTGTTGGTTGGTTGCAGACTTATCTGGAAGTGTAGAAATGCTGGTTTGATACAATGAGTGGTCACCGTGATTGTATGTCTGATATGTTTTCTATCACCTTTAACGGCACTTAATGAAGAATGCATAGCGTCACCCTCGGGGATTGATCAGTTCCGGATAATTTATCTTTTATCCTTTATCGCGATGTTCAAACCTTTTTCAGCGTAATGCTTTGCACAGTTGAGTTTTTGTTTCTTTTTTTGATCTTTCGCATAGGTTCGATATAGCGGTAGATGTTTAAAGGTGTTTCTACTTTTTTTTACACGACCCGTCTTCAAAATCCAGCGTTCCGATCTCAGGATTTCTTCCATTCGAGCCACTTTCTAGCATCCCCCATTCAGAAAGCTTCGGAATTTTCGCTTATGGTTGCGACCGCTGCTTGAGGATTCCATCTTCCTCACAAATGTCTTTGAAATTTGGTCGAGTCCACTCTCCCTGGAATCCCGGGATAACCGAGCTGTAGCGTTTTAACATCGCTTTTAAAGGGAGTAAAGTTTTCTCAGAGAACTCAGGTACCAATTTACCTATACTGATACTTGGTTGAGAGGTTTGGTGAGCTTGGGACAGATTCGAATGACCACCATGCTCGTTACGAAGGGCACCAACACCACCGCGCTACTCACCGCAGTTTACCGGTTTAATTTTGGTTATTTTCTTCTATATTTAAGATTTGTTTGCTCTGTTATTGTCTACATTCAGAAACGATCTGGCTACGCCGTACTTTGTTATATAAACTACCATTATCAGATTTTTAGATTTGTGTCAATCTTTACGGAGAACTACTTTCTGGCATGCATCTTTTACACATTAATAATTGTAAGACTTAGCTTCAGGAAATTATATATTTCTTATCTCATTGTTCTCTTCTACAATGTGCGGTCCATTAAAGTGTGCACTTGATGCTTCACTGTTTTTGTTGGCAGTTTTGAAAATAAATCTATTCGCAATCAGTACGTACGTAAATATCGGGTTTATTGTTACCTTATTCTTATATATCATTTACGAGTTTTACTACTACGATGCAGAAAGTGACTCCATGATTTCTGTCGTGACGTTTTGTAGGATGGGGCGTATGGACATAGACAAGTTTCGGTATCTTCAGAAAGATGATTTCCGAGTACTGATTGCTGTGAGATCATTGGTTTTCCTTTTTGTTTTTATCCGTTAAATTCTTTCAGTGGAGAAGTACGTTATAATAGTTTATTTCAGTACAACAATACATAGGGCGCGCGTAGCGCAGTGGTGGAAGGCGCCCTGCAATACGCATAGAATAGATCTCCGTACCCAAGGCCCACCAAGCTTTCCACCATCCGGGGTCGGCAAATTGGTGCTAGACTTGTGAGTGTGGGTAGCTGTATTGGTTCGATACATCGGTAGGCCACCGTGCGTTATTGTAAAGGGCAGGTATGCATTCAATCACCTCCAAACGAACTTTATGAAGTCGAATGCATGTCGCATCTCTCGGGGATTGATTAATTTCGAGAGATTTATCCTTTTATAGCAATATATTTCGAATTTTGGTGCGCTGAGGAATGTTCCACATTAACCACAGGGAGGCAGTGACACGTGCCAAATTTGGAACCTTAGCTAGGCTTCGAACGCGTGATTTCCTTTACCGGGATCTCACATGCTTTCCGCCACGTCAACCGAAGCTATTGCTTTGCCTTTCTCTCAGCATGTTTTAACGTGCATGGTGGCACGTCTGATATTCTGAGTTCTGATCATATGTTCTTCCTTGTGGGTGCATTTCACATAGTATCCTGCCATAGAAAACGAATGGAATAAAATAAGAAAGAGAATAAAAGAATTCTGCATAATGGCAGGCATCTTTTGTTAGAATTAGTCATTCGTGGGATTTGTAGGTGTTGATCAAGTGCACTAGAGAGAGGGAAGGGTGGGGAGGGGAGGGGTGAACCACTTGATATAGAACCAATAAGACATTTGAGATCAGATAATGTGTTAAGAGAAGGGTCATAGGTGGATCTCTGATTTTGTACTCTTTAAATGTATTTTCAACCTTTATGCATTCACATTCCATTGATACCACATTGCAGTCTGATTGTAACTGTGGTATACTTTCGTTTTAGATTGAAATGGGTATGAAGAATCACGAAGTTGTCCCACTACCGCTAATTTCGGCAATAGCAGGAATTCATCGAGGAGCTGTTGCACGAACTTTGATTGACTTGTGTAAACACGCTCTCGTTGCTTTTGAAAGAAGTAAAAAATGTTGGTTCTTTTGGTTCTTTTGTTTCTCTCTTACCAGCCAATTTTTTTTACTAAGCCCGGATGTTTATTAACCAGTAACTCACCGTTCAACCCTAAAATACAAAAATTGAGCTGAGGATGTTTAATCCATGTTTAGTAATGTGTGTTATCAACGGTTTACCGCCTCATGGCCTGGAATTGTTCCTTGGTGTCGGACTGCGATGTGCAGCTGAGGGATTCACCCTCCTCAGGAGGGTAACCGGTCACCCAAGCTGAAAATGATAGGACGATCCAGCACCATCCTGGTATCAAACTAGTCGCAGAGTGCCAAATTTCCCTCTGATCCACGGTCACTGCCTGTGGTTTTGACGACATGGGGCAGACTTGGCTAGGCTGACGCCAAGATTCCAGGGGACCACAATGGCTAAACCAACAAAATTCCCAAAAAAGTGAAGTGATGCTAAGCCCGCACACCCAGTGAAGGCGGGTTCTCCAAATATCCAAGTAAATAAGTTAGTGATGTGTAGTTTAGCTCTTGATGAGAACTTTATGACCCTTGACACGAGCATGTAGAACATTGTTGAGTCTGAAGAGTCTGAGACCTTACCTCAAAAGTTATGTTTTCTAATTCACAACTTTTTGTATTGTTGTCACTTTTGATAGTTATTATAGTTACTGATAGTCCATTTAGTTGATGGTTATCGTCTAACTGTACTGGGCTATGACTTCATCGCATTGAAAGCGCTGTGCATGCGGGATGTCGTAGGAAGTGTGGGCAATCAAATTGGTGTTGGAAAGGAATCAGATGTATATGTTGGTGGCGATCCTGATCAAAACGTACGAGTTTACTACTTGTTTTTGTAACTATCCACGTTTACTAAGGACTGGCTTGGTAATGCTGCTGTTATTGCTTGATTTTGTTCAGGACCTGTGCTTGAAGTTTCATCGACTAGGTCGAACTTCATTTCGTAAAATCAAGGAGAAACGCGATTACCATAAAAAACGAAAGTCTGCTTCGTGGTTGTACCTTAGCAGGCTCGCTGCAGCTAAGGTTATCAGTTCTCAGTTATTTTTTCTGTTCATAATTGTCCAAAACATGTGTACTGAGTATCCTTCTGTGTAAATTCCAGCATTTCTGGTTTTAAAACTTTCGGTTGAATAGAGAGAAAGCTGCGCTTCGTTTAAACATCAATTTGCCGTAACATATTGCACGGGATTTAGCGCCCATATTCCAGGAGTTTGCGTTCTTGAAGGCATTAGCTTCGCGTGGTTTTCCCGTTCCTAAACCTGTGGATGTTTGTCGCCATCTCGTGGTGATGAGCCTTGTTGAAGGGAAAACTCTCTACCATGTCGATCGTGTTGAAAATATCGAAGTACTCTACAACAGGTGTTGATAACATTCCTGGTGTGATGAAAGACTATTTTGCTCTCATATTCAGTGCTCTTTCTTAGTTTCTTTAGTGGTTTGCTATTTGGTGTTACTAATACCAATTTTTTTCCTAGATTAATGGCACTTATTGTAAAGTTTGCGCGTCATGGCCTGATTCACGGAGACTTCAATGAGTTCAATGTGATGCTTTTGGAGGTTATTTTTCTTTGCCTTTTTTAGTTTAATTGTAATTAGGTGCAGGATATTTCAAGGTTTGAACTCAACTTTTCTATCTGTTTATCTCTAAGGTGTTTTCTACTGACTCTTTTTGATCCTCAGAGTGAACAAGTTGTGGTGATCGACTTTCCTCAAATGGTATCTATCACTCACCAAAATGCGCAGTTCTATTTTGAGCGTGACGTCGAATGTGTACGAACTTTCTTCCGGTGAGTCGGAGGATTTCTTGTAAACATAAACTCATACTTCACTTAATGGTTGTGCTTTATTGTGACTTAGACACTTGTTCGGATTTGGACTCTTAGAAAATTATGCAAGGAAAAAAGTATGTTCCATGTGTGTTTCTCTCTGCATTTTTAGAAAAGGATTTTTTTCCTTCATTCCTGGAAAACTTTTAAATCACGAAAACTTGGGAAATAAGTTGATGAAAGAATCATCTGATACCCACTGTCTTCCACAAAGGCTTTCTACATGCGGATTCTGTGCCACGTATTAAAATTTTAATCTAGATCCTCTTAATTTTTCTGATTCGAATTCAATTACAATAGTAGTACTTTGGTGCAGAGATTGTGATTCGTCATCATAGTTCGGTTCCTGTCGATGACAAATATGATATCTGTATCCCTGATTGCTTTGATGTGGTTCTACCTGCTGCTGTACGGTGTGCGCGTTGGTTTCATTAAGTGATTATTGACTCCAAATTTAAGGATAGGAAATGCTGACTTGATGCATCGTGAAACCCCAATGGTTATCGTGCAAACGAAGTATGCATTCAGTCACTTCTACGATGCTTGGCCATAGCTAATGTATAATGTATGGTTCATTTTTCAGAGGTTGATCAACGTCGACAGCTTTATCCGTTATCCTTTATCTTTATTTGTGGAGTAATAATCGTCTAGATCAGCCATGTGTAATCCAGTTACGTAATTCCTGCTACTGAATTTCATAGGAAATTTTAGTGGCGTTTGTTATGCAGTTGATTTGAATATTGAAAGGTTTTGCTATTTCGATCGCATTACTCGTCGAATTGCGAAGTACCGAATGATTTTATACTTCGCTAGTGTCACAATCGAGTTACATTGAAATTATATCACATGAAGAACTCTTCAGGGAACAGCTATACCTCCGTAACAGTTTCTTAGAAGCACAAGCAGTCGTAACACCTTGTATTGATTACCCCACGTAATCTTCTTGGAGATCTAGAAGATCCAGATCCAGGAGCTCCGATTTAGCCAAGACTTCCATCGCCCCGCGTTCACAAATTCGTGGCAGAGTTGACCAGAAGAACCTGCCACCGATGGATGTATTAGTGTTGGCAACTGCCAGTGGTGAAAAGTTGAGAACCATTTACCGGAACTGTTCCAAAAGTTCTGAGCTCGTCAAAGGTACTACTGTTCAACTATGTTCATGAAAAATGCAAATTTCTCAAGTGGCAGTTGAATGCACTCGTAAATCCGATGACGCTTATGAATGACAAAGCAACTAACTGAAAGAATTAAGTACTGGAATTCGCAGAGTAGGTGAAGGCGAACCATATGAATAGAGAGTTTTACAAAGAATTGAGTTTTTAGGATACTTTGCGTAAGTTTCAGTGTTATTAAGTGCGTGGAGATCACTGTTATTTGCTGGTCATTTTTAAATGGTGATGGCAGCAGTTGCTTCTTACTAGAGCTCTTTTACAGACGAAAGTTCAACTATGATAGCGAAGACTATCCTAAATTCATGGATATTGAACGTAAGTACCATTTGGACGTGGAGTTAGAAGCCAGTGGATTCACTAAGCAAATGGAAATTGACTTGAATAAGGTATTATCTACTAAAGATATCGTTAAATAAACGGTTTACACTATTTAATTTCGTAGGCCTACGACAGTGGAAATTTCTTAGCGCACTGTGAGGACGCATCAACGCTCAATATTACGGATTCACATTTGGATGTAAAGTCTGAAAGAGAAGAGGTAATGTTTTGTTTGCTGCTATGCTTTCAACATTGATCTCAGCTACTTGGTTATGTTAGATTTTCAATCACCATTTATCATTTATTGTGGATTATTGTTCTACAGAATATTTCCTCATCATATGAATCCGAATCGGAATGCAGTACCATCTCCGATGTCGGTGAAGATAAGGAAGGACTACACAAAGAGGAGGAATTACGGGAAAATGGGGTTAGAATTTTCGTATTTTCAACAGTAGTTGTTTGCTTTCGTTATAGTTCGAAGATTCAGGCGAAACTACTCTCTCGATCGGAAAGGTTTACAAATTGGTTGGGAGAAGCTACATTACAACTCGAACATTTAGTTGTGGAGCAGATTGGGTCCAGTGAAGATGAGCATCCTATGTTCACTGATACGAATAGTGCTGAAAAAGTACAGGGAGAGTTAATAGCTTGTGAACCGAACATTCAAACTGAAGAGTGTCCTGAATGTATCAATACCGAGGAATCCCGAATACTTTACTCTAGCGAGGTTCTTTTGTTCATTCAGTAGTTGCTTTGTCAGTTTAAGGATTTTATCGTCTTGAACAAATTCTTGGCTTCAGAAGCCGAAACTTCCTTCGAATCAGCAATCAGTTAGAGCTGCACCGTCTTTGATGTCTACCAGCTCAACAATTCCACTTGAAGAAATCAAGCGGAGGCTGGCATTGGAAAAACTGCGAAATAAAGAAAAGGTCTCAAAAGGCTGTTGAATACAGAACAAATGTGACCTTTGTATTTTTAGAATAAAATTCGCGTAAAAGGCAAACAAAGCGCAGTACAACGTGGGCGGAAGGAGAATCGATTCACAATAAACGACTATAAAGGCTGGATATGAAACCTACAAGTTTTGTGGGCTCTTAGGCGTCGTATTCTGTTTGTTTTCCCTTTATTTGTTGACTAGTTATTTATCAGTGAGATTTGTTGATAAACAGGCAAGTGTTTTTCCTGTAATGTTTCTCTAATGCTGGTAGGGCAGCTGTGTTCCACTGCAGATCGGCGCCTCACATAAACACTTGTCGCTTTCTTCAATCATCTTTTACAGTCATTTCCATTATGGTACGAAAATAAAAGAATTTCATTATAATCGTTCTGTTCATTTCTGGTGCTTCCCAGTTATCCTTACTACAAATCTTAACGTAATGTTAGATTTCTCGAAGTCATACTTTGCAAAGAATTTAATGTTTTAAAAAGAAATACATTAAGAGGAATATTCGTGAAGGTTGGAAGTTGGCGAATTTTTCTCGTGTCGAGATTGTTTTACCAGCAGGTGTTTTGACATATTCGTGACGATTAGCACTGTTCTTAATGTACAAAAACATAGAGCGGTCGGCATTGATCAATGTATGAAGGGTATGCCATGCAGTCGGCTTCGTCGAGAATCGTTAGAGGTGATTGAATGCCTATGCAATCACAGTGGCCTATCGATGTGTTACTTCGGATGCTACCCTCCCAAGCAAGTCTGATATCAATTTGACCTTGGGACGTGAATTGAACCAACGACCACGTACATTGCAGGGCACCTATGACAGCTGTGCTATATGTGCTCTGTTTCGAACTATACGTGGGGAAAAATGAACAGTATGCATTTAATTTACTGGATGTCCATGCTTGTAATTTGGACTCATTAGTTGGGATCTCTGTATTCTCACAGTTCGTCCATAGGTTCATCCAACGTTTCTCTGTGAATAAGTTAGGGGAAAGCTGTGTCCCGAAAAGTTTAACAATCTGTGATGTTGAGGACTTAGTGAGGAGGGATTGCGTCGAATGTTGTGGACGTGATGATGGTGCTCCGGTTTATCTCCGCAATTCATCATCAATAATACCGCCGACATTCTGTTGCACATTTGATTGCGCTTTGCTAGGCTTCTGTTGGACAACTATGGAGAGATCTTTTCTGTTCTTTGTGCATGAGCCAGTTGCCTGGGTACTCGTCTGGAAGCGGCAGTCACTCGATGACTAAGGGTTCTGCACTGGTTATCAGCGTGCAGATGCCTTTCTCATAAAAAGATTTTCATGCACATCTTTGCAACAGCGACAGCTCCTGTTCTGATTACTTTAGCGTCGTACATTGTAGTGTTAATTGAGCCAGGTTTCTTGTGCACAGTCTGAACAATTTGATGTTACGGTTGTTTCTTCCCTTGTAGTCAAATAACTTGATCTCTCCACTGTTCGCCGATTTCCTTCTTTGATCCTTGTCTTCTGTGGTCACTTCGTTCACAAGCAGATTCCAAAAATCACTGAGTAGATAATCCATAAATATATATATTTGCATCCTCCTTCCAACGGTTTACCGCCTCATCGTGGCTGGGAACTGTTCCTGGTTGTCGGACTGCGATGTACAGTGGGGGAATTCATCTCCCTGGGAGGATCTCCCAAGCTGAGAAGGAGTCCGGCATTTTTATCAGGAACCCTAGCTAAGAGTAAACCAACACCGAGATCCACTAACGCCTTGGTATCCTCCCTCTGATCCACAAGTGCTACGGCTGCTTATGGTCATGAAGACCCAGGGCAAATTTTGGTCAGGCTGACCCTCGGGATTCCATGGAACCACAATGGTTTAAAAAGCAAATCTCCCAAGAAATGGAAGTTATGCTGGGGCCCGCACAACCAGTGAGGACGGGCTATTCAAGTATCAAGTAAGTGCATCCCATCAGAGGTAGTTTCTTCATTTCAAATTAAGTGCCATAGATAATTCACTGGTCCTGAACTATCAAACTATTTGTGAACTGACTTCCTGCTTCACCTAGCTGGTCACTACTCCCGCCTCCATTCTCTGGTATATGAGTGGAAATAAGCGGTTTGAATTTGCCGAAATATCCTGAATGTATATTGGAGACCAATGGGCTCGTGTGTGGTCGGAGGAGCGCTACAATACACATGGGATCGCCTCCCGCGCCTCTATCCCACCAAGCCTTCAATCCTTCCGGGAATGGCAAATTGGTACCAGACCTGTCTGAAAGGATAGCAGCACTGGTTCGATGCATAGGTAAGCCACTGCGAATCATTGTAAAGGCCAGATGGGCATTCAGTCACCTCCAGCGATGCTTAATGATGTCAAATGCATGGCGGATCTCTCAGGGATTGATAAATGTCGAGGGCTTTGTCATTTATTCTTTTATATTGGAAACACCTCCAAGGGACTAAGAGCAAGCACTGTGGTTGGATTGTGGACGAGTTGTTCCAAAAATATGTGAGTTACATGGAATAGCATAGAAGATCCATGCATCCAATATTTGGAAAAGAGGTAGAAATGAGTGGAAGACTTTTTGGAAAACTCGATTTTTAGGACGAAAAAACAAGAGAGGCGTGATCAGACGTGGCATACACAATGGACCGTATGCATAGAATTCGGCGGGTCCTGCGCATGGCGAGCAGTGAGACGCTTTTCTCTGACGATGTCCCTTCCAAGCTTAGGCATCGTTGCGAATTCGTTTAACGTGTTAATGGTGGTATTCGTGCTGAAAAATTCATTTCGAGGAGTCTTAGGGTTTTTCTGCGACGTATGAGCAGAAAACTAGGCCTTTGGAACTGATGACTTCAACTAAGCGATAGGCACGGAAGAGAGGAGATAGTCAGAAGATGTGAATAGATTTCCATTCATGTATAGCCGAAAATATTTGCACCTTCTAGCTTAACTACACTGACATATTGCGGCGTGTTGCATTCGTAGAAATACCTGTTTAACACACAGGCATTTGTAAACAGGACACCAGTTTACTCACTCCGTAACGAAAATATCCAGGTTTTTTCCTGGATTGCTCAGTCTTCTTTTCACTTTCTATGCTTGACGCTCGATATTCGAACAGCGATGCTGTTCGTAAATCGAGTTTCGCCAAGCAAGAAATGAGGGTGCCCTCGAATGTATTGCTGATTTGCCTGTTGTCAGGCTAGAATTAAGGACTTTCTTTTTGTAAACAAGTCTAGAATTAAAATAACATACTAAATAGAATCATTCATACCCATAGAAAGACATAATGAGGTTATTTCTTTGACTTTATGTCAAGTGATCCAGTTATCGAAAAATCGGCACAGGCTCTGAAGGTTAAGCTTCCAGCTGTGTGTTTTAAAGTGGTACTCTATACGTGTTATGAGAAACGGATAACTAAGCACTAAATTTTACTAAATTGTATGATGCTTAGGAGTTTAAGTGATCCTTGTCCACGTCTTCTGCGGCCCTGGCATTTCAACTCTTGCCTTGCAAACCCTATTCAAGATAGTGGTTGGGTTTCTGTGTGCTGTCAATTGCAGTTTGAGGATCTGTCTTCTTTCCCTATTGGCATGTGGACAGCGGTTCAACGTTTTTAGAATCCTGAGGTAGCTTGGATTGAAAGGTTTTTTCGGGGAAGGATCCTCAGGCTAGCTCATCAGGACATGTAATGCGTCGTAGTTTTGTGAAAGCATCTATGGAGTGTTCTTAAATATACGAATCGCGTGTGGCGCAGTGGTCAGAGGTGCCTTGCAATACACACGTGGAATTGATTCCCACGTCCATGGCTCACTAAGTCTTCTATCCCTTCGGGGTCGGCAAATTGGTACCAGACTTGTCTAGGAGGGTAGCAGCACTGGCTCGATACATCGGTAGGCCACCGCGAGTCACTGTAAAAGCCAGATATGCATTCAATCACCTTTAAACGATGTTTAATGAAATCGAATGCATGGTGCATCCATCAGGGATTGATATACAGAGAGACTTCATTTTGTTAATAAAGAAGGTAGATCGAATAAAGAACAAGAAGTTTACCAGTATTTTGCATTAAGTGGTGAGTCACTGTTTATTGTTCTCGACCAGGACGACTAAATATTACTGTTTCAACAGTTAGTTCTCATAAGGTACCGTACTTTTGATGAGCTGACAGATTGTTAACACGTATAGTTCACAATGGCCAACTTTTTGGCAGGTGCCGCCTTTCTGACAGCTTGCAAAGGCTGATGTTAACACTCAATATATTTGCCCACATATTTTCATGATTTCGGTGGAAGACATTCGAGTGTAGATAAGCTTTTTTTAGAGTTTTCTTCATGTAGAATGAAGTAACCATTGTTATTGAGCGATGTCTGGAAAATACTGTTCGAAAGAGAGGTTATTGTATTGCCACCGAGTACCACTACAATACTAACTAAGCTTTGGCAGCTGGTACAAACATCTGTGAAGAACAACAAAAACTACATAATGTACTGTAATGGCGGACAAAGAGATTGCACAAGTTCGGGTACTGTCGATGTATTGTAGGACGTGGTGAGTGGTATGTCTTAAGGAGGTGTATGCGTCAATATAGGTTCACAATAATGAGCACCTGGATGGAAAAGCCGAGGTCAGATAAACTGCTTCACTGGGTTCACATGGAAAGGATAAAAGGATAGAGCTGTCGGCGTTGATCAATTCCTTAGCGATGTGCCATGCATTCGATTTCATTAAGCTCGTTTGGAGGTGATTGAATACATTTCTAGCCTTCACAATAACTCGCCTTGGCCTACCGACGTATCGACCCAGTGCTGCTATCCTCACAGACAGGTCTGGTACCAATTTGCCGACCCCGGAGGCATGGAAAGCTTAGTGGGCCATGGGCGCGAGAATTGATCCCATGTGTATTGCAGGGCGCCTCCGACCACTGCGTCACATGCGCACTGGGTTCACAGGATTCAGAAATAGTGTTGCGTATTCGGCAACCAATATTGCAATTCTAGTACAGGAATCATGATGATTGTTTAAAAACTCAGAGATGAACCGCAATAACGAATATTTCATAACTACATGTGACCTCTTTCTTTATCCGGAGTTGATTTTTTGACCTGATACTGGACACACTCCTTATGCGAACTGTGTGGATGGGTCCACATTTTAAAAAGTGAGCCACTCAGAAAACGGCGGATGCTCATGGAGCTGGCTACAGTTGGATTGAAACAGAGGTTTTTCCGCATACAGCTTTGATATCATTTGACCGAACACAATGCCTAAACCTGGAGGGATACAGTATCTACCTGGAGTTAAGAGGCCGAAATTTGAGAGGCCTTGGGAACTTAACTCAGTCGTTACCTAGATTGTTTACTGCTGTTTTGCTTTCATGTTTAATGAGACGTTTCAGATTTTTGGTACACGACAGTATCTAATGATTTAGCCAGATTTTTGTTCTTTTTCTTGTTCTTTCTTTTTGTTTTTCAAACATTGTTTTTTCATTTTTTGTTTTTCTGTCCAATAGATTCTCGATGGAGCGGTTTTTTCGGTGTTAGATCATTATGTCTTCACTAATAGTGTAACAAAAGAGATGAAAACTTTGCGTATTTACAGGAAAGACTTTGTTCTAACGACTTAAAGTTATGAAAAGTATGAAATATTCTTTCGACTTGAAATTTGTTTAGAATTAAGACACTGAAGAAACTGGAAATGAAGATCAGTTTTTAAAAACTTCCTACGCAGGCGCGGTAGCCGAGAAAAAGTATTTATCGGAGCCTTAATAATTACAAATAAAAACTATTAGAATCTATACAGCGGTGCATTAGGCAATACCATCATTTCCTGCTGTGCGACCATTGTTCAATGGTCTTCGAACTCGCCAGACGGGTGTTCTCGTAAAAAAGGGAAAACAGGTTTCGTGTGTTCCGGAAAGTGAGGATTTCGTCGTAGCAGAAAACCAGCACATATTTCTCGTAGGCGAAAATCTGTGTATTTTAGTCAATTTCGTTCCAATCAGTGAAGTTCAGTTATAAAGAATATACGCTTTTTCTTGTTCTCAAGACTATGTCTTATCATTTTTGCTTGACTAATGAGGATTTTTAAGTTTTGATTGGATATGGCACAAAGCGAGGCTACTATTCCGGATGACTTTGAGGTGAGTATTCTTTCCCATTCTACTTATAGATTGTTTCCACTGCTGTTGATTTAAATTACGATATATTTCTTCATAGATCAAGTTACCTTGTTAGTGGACCTTCAGTAATGTATGCTTTTTATGAGTACAGGTTAAGAATAGACAGTAATATTAACTGACTGATCCATTCTGTTAACTGATGCTTAGTGAGTCTGTATGAAGTGCATATTGTGAAACGGAAGGTTAAAGAGTGCCATCACCTATTATGATAACGAAAATTTACAACGTTGAGGAATATTTGGAAAACCTCCCAACGGTCTACCGCCTCATCGTGGATGGGAGGTGTTTCTGTGTCGATGCCATGTACAGCGAGAAGATTCATCCTCCTGGCAGTCTCCCGAGCTGAGAAGTAATCTGGCGTTTCCATCAAGAAGCCCAGCTAAGTGTAAACCAATACCAGGATCCACCACCGTCCTGGTATCAAAGTCGCATGGTGGCAAATCTCCATCTAATGTACAAGGACTGCGACTCCCTGTGGTGGTAAAGACTTGGAGCAGACTTTGGCCAGGCTGACTTCGGGATTCCAGGAAACCACTATGGTTAAACCAGCAAATCTCTGGAGAATGGAAATTATGGTGGGGTCCGCGTGACCAGTGAGGACGGGCCATCCAAGTGTCAAAGTACTAATATTTATAAAACCAACTGGACACGGAGTAGCATTGCAAACAGCTAAACTCAGATTGGAGATTTTCCTTTTTCTTTTGAGAGTTTCATCAGTTTTTCAGATGCCACTGAATGCATTCGACATTCCGCGCTGTTATGAAGGTGATCTATCCGCCGTTGTGATTACAGAAGGACTCATACGCGATCGCGTCAGGCGACTAGCAAAAGGTTTTCTGTCTAGTTGAAGATTCAAATTGATCACTACCATTCGTTCTCTAATATTTTCTGCTTCAGACATCCACGAAACAATAGGAGCTGATCAGCTGTCACTACTCTGTGTGCTAAAGGGTTCCTACAAATTTTTTAATGCCTTGGTTCGTAAAAACTGGTAACTTCTAATCGTATCTAAATTATTAGATGAACTTACCTTAAAGGTGGATGAACTCGGAAATGCTCGATGGTTGTGTAAAGAGCCCATGACAGTGGATTTCATTCGGTGTAAAAGTTACGAAGATGATGTTAGCTCTGGAACAGTTCAAATTATTGGGCTCAGTAATCTCGAGGAACTTCGAGGAAAGAATGTTTTGGCAAGTTTTCCGATTTAGCTATATATTATTTATGCTTCTTACTAGCACAGTTTTCTGGAAGTATGCTTTATGTCGATTACCTGGGTATTTTCGCTTATTAATGTTACGTAGATGAGAACGACAAAAGGTTATTCTTTAACTGAAGGGAAAATGAAAGCTCATTTGACCAGAAACTTTTCAACTACTTCTTGTGAAAGTGACTTTTCCATCCGCTTAACTATTTTCTCGCTAAGATGGAAGGGATTAAAGGAAAAAGGTCTCGGCATTGTTCAGTCGCTGAGGGGTACGCCATGCATTAGACTTTATTAAACATTGTTGGATGTTTGAATGTATATCTGGTCTTTACAACGACTGACTGTGGCCTACCGATGTACCGAGCCAGTGTTGCTATTCACCCAGGCAAGTTTAGCACCAATTCGCCAACTCCGGAGGGATGGAAGGCTTGGCACCCTTGGATGCGGGTATCGATCCCATGTGTATTTCAGAGCCTCTCCTACCACTGCTATACACGCGCCCTTGTTAAGATAGAAATGCATGGAAAACTGTTTGATTTTCTGTGAAAAATGCACGTCAGCCATTTCGTTCAAAAAGTTACGGCATCATTGGTGACCAAATACGTTCGGTAGGTACAAGCGTTTGCACCTTGTATTTTGGTACTTCGCAGACAAACAGGTAAGGCAGCAGTCTGACATCAGTAGGACAAACCTGTTTTCTAGGCGTACACTCAGTTTCAAAGAAGTAAAGACTCTTTTTTAGGTAGTGGACGATATAGTCGATACGGGTCTTACGTTGTCTAAACTCATTCATACTCTGGAACAATGCGGTAAGCTGTGAAACTACTACTGGCAAACTTATGAAGCAGCTTCTCTCATCCATATTCTTTCGTAGGTGCGAAAAAAATATGGACGGCATTGTTACTTTCGAAGAGAGTACCTCGGAAAGTTACTATCACCGAGGACTTCGTCGCATTTAATATTCCCAACAAGGTGATCCCATTTCTTAGATTTTCATTGTTCAGTTTCATATCTTATCTCGACCATGAGATCAAATTTTAGTTCATTGTTGGTTATGGATTGGACTATAATCAAAAGTTTCGTGATCTAAATCATATATGTGTGATGAGCCCAGCTGGAATAGATAAGTACAAGAGCACTTGATGCCACCAATAGTTACTGTTACTACTATCACTAGCTGTTAACACTTATTAGGTTGATCTTCAAATGTTCAGAAACTGTACATTTTTTGCCACATTGTTTTGATAGGTTGTCGAATCGTAGAGCTTTTCGACGGTGATTATTCACGCAGTATTCGATGTTAACAGTTTGATCACCGATAAGCAGGTGTTGTTCGACAAAGTTTGTTTGTTGTATGAGACCAAACCTATATTTATGTTTGTTCCATCCGCTGGGCACTCTCTAGTGGATGCTCGCGACAGCTGTCGAGAAGTGTTATTACGGCAGTTAGAAATCAAACAAAAATGGTCCACGTATGTTACAGAATTTAGCATAAAGACCTCTGAATTGATCGTTTTATAGGTTTTATAGAGAATGTAATATGATTTGTAATGCATTGATTTTTAAGATTAGATAGATTAGTTTTGGTGAAATTTTGACTTGTTGAAGGTGTTCATTAATTTCGACGCCTGAAAAGGAAACTTCATCATGAAAACCCGTTTGAGAACTGCGGAATCGCTAAAAGAATACCGATTCAAAATAGGTAGATGAGTTGACATTTGATGAATTGAATATAAAGTCGTCAGTGTTAGACCAGACACCGTTCTCAATTCAGTTGTCCATCGTAGGATGTTTAGAGTGATGTACTTCGAGCACCGACTGAAAAGACTTCAGACTGGTACGGTAGTGTGCATTAAGATCTATTCATTTTCCATGACAGTGGGTTAAACGTTGGGCGATATAGGTAGGAACTGGGCAAACTGTGCAATGACGTAGTAAAAATACATGGCACAGTTGGATGAAATCATAAACAATAAGGCGATGATACGTTACTAAGGATCAAAGCAACGTAAGTGGCAATATTTGCCGTTGGGACAATAGCAGAAAGCCGATGTGACACCCAAACAAACATCGCAACAACGACAACGAATATTCTTCCACTTCCGGAAAGGGGAATTTAACGTAGGATCAGCAAAACAGTCACATCCATGACCATATGTTGTACATTTACTCTGTGTCCAAGATGGGTTCAAGGGGTGAATATCACTTAACAATGTGGCAATAGCTCCACTGTTTACATCATAGTAATATTAATGCATAAATGGAGGTAATTATTAAAAATAGGATGAAAGATCCTTAACAGGGCTTTGTACAGGACAGATGGGTAATACACAAAGAGAACTGCTTGAGAATCAGATAAGCTGGAGTTTCAATAGCAAGGAAGTGATAATATCAGAATTCTCACTCGTTTCGTTCGTAGCACTGCTAAGATTTTGAGGTTAACGTCGATTTGGGCGACGTATTGTCGGGGAGAATGACGTTCGAACAAGTCCCTATTGACTGACATTGCACGCATTGACAGATTTTGGGCTGTGAATCACTAACGAACGGTAGCCCTTTACCATTATATGGAGACATGTAATAACCTGCTGTCTGTAAAACAGTTGTTGTTGGTGGGGTCAGCAGCTGAGAACAGAATGACCGGGTACACAGGAATCTTCGCTTCCTCTTGTGTTGATTCTATTACAATGGTGATCAGTACAATTGTAGACGTTGTTGTTGTTGTTATGCCAAGTGTAGGAATCACTGGCGAAGGCGATCCTGTTAGATGGCGTGTTGGGTATTGTATGAGACAAGTTGTTGCCTTGATTTCACTGTTTATGACGCGTGTTTCGAAGAGGAAGTTCAGTAGGACGAGGATTTCTTGAGTTACGACATGGTTGACTAATATTCAGCAGCGAATGAATAGTAGTACTAACACGGCCAGGATGATCGTAGGAGTCGAACATGCCACAATTTGTATTCCATTCTGTCTCTGTTTCACTAAAAAAGATAAGCATGAGCAACCCATTTTACGTGCAAAGGGTTAAACACAACTATTACGAAAAGTTATAGAAGGTACGAAATAAAAAAAAGGTTAACATTATGATTTCGACTTCAGCCTCAGCTTAAGTGGGTGCTCCCCAGATGAAGCCCATTGACACCTGACGGGTGATTGCACCTCGAAAATAAGGCAGTAAATATTAGTTAAACCTTGTGATTTTGACTGCAGCTTCAGCTTTCCTCCCAGATCATTACTGTTAACGGGTGATTGCTGATAGCACCATTAAAGTGGGAAACTGGCTGAGAGAAAGACAGTCTAAGGGTCTTCGTTGGTGTAGTAGATGGGACGTGAGAGGCCTGAAACGGTAATCGCTGGTTCGAAGCCAAACTGAGCTTCCGAATTGTGCTCATATTTCGGCATCCTTGTAGTTGTATTTCTAAACAGATTACCTCGCTGACGGGTGATTGCTGATGTCAGTGTCAGGTAGAAAACTAGCTGAGTGAAACGCAGAGCAAGGACCTCCGTGGCACAGTGTGCGGCGCACGAGCTCTCGGAAAACGAAGTCGTGGTTCGATCTGGCCCGGAGTTCAAGTTTTGCGTATATCTCACTATCGTTATAGTTGATTTTCATATCTTTGGATAATTTCTAGCTTTTGTATGGTGCCATATTTCGCTAAGGCCTTCTCATTGATACTGAGAAAAGCGAATGAGTTAGTCGTTTTCCGCAGTTCTAAACAGTGATGGTGAAGGCAAGGGAATACAATTGACTGCAATAAATCTGTAATACGAATGAAGTAAATGAAGTAAGACGTTTGGGATGTAAGAATACTTACTAATGAGCTGGAGATAACTGAACTAGTCACTTACAAGTTACGTTCGTCCATGTAACTTCAGAAGAATTCGATGTGAGGTGTCTTGAAGTTGGAAAGTAGAGAATTCGCGACAGTAATTTCTGAAATCTTCGCCCTTGCAACTCTGGGAGACCACAGTTTATAGGACTAGTCAAAAATTTGAAGAGAGGATCAATGTGTCGCCAAGAAAACCTTTGCTCACTATCCTTGGTTTTCAAAAATTTTTAACTTAACAGTGAAATCTAGAAAAACTTCACGAGTGGGATATGGACTTTCCTCTAAAACACTCAAAGAATCCCAGTCATGAATGGAGTTTTGTGTTCCTTATAGAGCCGACTACCAGCCTTGTGTTACGTCAACACACCAATATTCAATCCATGTATCTATACGATGCGATCGCCAACGATGTACACAGTGAATGAGTCATAATAAGCAGAAGTCAAGCGTTGTCCCAATATTTTAGTGGTCGAACGTTAAAGCAGCTTCAAAAGACATAAACAACTAGTTGCAATATAGCCGCTGCATCAAAGGCGAACATTCCGGTTATACGCACTTCTCTCGAAAACAGAAGTATCAGCGTAACACGCATGATGCAATATAATAATGATGATGCTACTTTCCTTTAACCTCGGTTTGACTAATCAATATGTATTCTTTCTTTGATGAGCTTACACGAGGTTGATAAATATATCTACTTTCCGCTAACGCTCGGCGTCGTCATTTTCATCAGAGCCGATGATCAGAGTCGATGGCCCACGCTTTTTATTCGTCTGGATGTGGCTGATTCGCGTTCGTGTCGAGTCAGGTCTTCCTCAGCGGACCATCTCTTCGAATAAGGCGTAATCACTCCGAGATGCCCTTAGTCCGGGAAAAACAAGTCACTATCACCGAACCATCACAGCTATCAACCATCAGCATTCTGCATAAAATGACATCACCGAGTGAGTATGCCCTATTCGAGGCGATGGGAGCAAATAGACTAAAATTCAACGATATTAATGACGACACGGCGCGTGTGGTGCAGTGGTTGGAGGCGCCACTGCTACGGGCACGTGAAATCGATTTCCGCGCCCATGGCCGACCAAACCTTCCATCCCTCCGGGCTCGGCAAATTGGTACGAGACTTGTCTGCGGGATAGCAGCACTGGCTCGATACATCGCTAGGCCATCACGAGTCATTGTAAAGACGAGATATGCGTTCAGTTGCCTCCAACGATGCTTAATGAAGTCGAATGCACGGGAAATCCTTAAGGGATTGATCAGTGCCGAGAGCTTTAACCTTTTTTTAAACAAGAATGAGAACACGAGCAGTAACAGTTCGAGGAAGACGGCCAACAAATACTGTATTCTTGGTCAAGATAGTTGGTGAATAGGGGCAACTACCACAATAGAATTTCGCATCGATACTTACCCATACACGAACATTAATCGGAAGAACTTCTGGAACAGTCTGCAAGAGGCTATTTATGGTGTGACGTAGTTGCAATAGCTGACCATAACTGAACCACTGCCATGAATAGGCACATTAACAGAGAGACGACCACTGGATGGAAACACATTTTTCGATAAGTCCCAGCACTGAGTTCGATGAGACGAATACCGCATATACGTGTACTGAAACTTTGGTGAAGCGAACATGGAGAAACCTTAGAGGTAAGCTTGCATTTGGGAATGAGACAGCATTACGAAGGCATTTGAATACAACCTTCAAGTTCCATTTCATTGTGGTTTTCTGATTCAGGCCAGATAACCTCTACCGGTTCAAAGCGCGAGAGAAATTCATGAAGTTCTTCTGAAATACAATAGATATCTGGCCACAACTGGGAAAATCTGACAACAATAAAGAATGACGGTGAACAAAAAACCTGGAGTTGTTCGCAGAGAAAATCCACTTAAGCAGATTTTACGTGAGTGGGTTGCCCTAGGGACACGGGATCAACGAGGGAGACTCGGTGTTGAACTAGTGCAGCTTACTGAAAAAATCCAAACTGATTCATTTTTGCTATTATTATTGTAGATATTTTATGAGTATCATGACGTTTCTAGTGCTGATGCAAAAACAAGTAGGGTCCTGACAATTCTAGATCAAAGACCGCCATAGAGAATATCCTCAACAAATATCGAGTGTTCTCGATCTCTACGACATCTCTCTATCGACTATTCGTCATCGAACATCGATTTGATTTGCATTGCTTAATTGTCTCCAAAAGGTAAAGTCCTCAGTAAAAACTTTCTTCGAGCTTCTCACATGCTGCTTTTCTGATGAAGGCATTCGTGTCAACTGCACTGTCTGTTGAATCAGCCACATTAGATGGCACTGACTACAAAGAAGTTCAGTCACCTACTCCTCAAACCATTTCGTCAAATTGTCTCTTCAAACTATCTCTGGAAATTATCTCTTCAACTACCCTAGCTAAACTTCGCCGTTTCTAGGACGAATATAAGCTTCTCCGCCAGCTCCCAGTGTAGTTCTCTCTACTAGGACCCTTACAGTTTCCTTCTTGGTACTGGCTCTTGTATCCCTCACCTTTCTGTATATCACCACACCGCTAATATTGTACTGTTATTATGTATTATTTATGTAAACGGTTATAAAATGAGGTTGAAATTATGTTCTGTGACATCAAACGAAAAATCTCGCGTGGCGTATTCAAACAAGGCACTCAGTCAATCGAGCTAACAACTCTGACAGCTAACTGTTCAAACTATTTCTACCATTTAGAAAGCCACCACAACCGCAACAACAATTATCACTACAACAAATACGGAAAACTGAAGAATTGTAGTGCCACTGTTTGCTTCTTGAACCATTTCGTGGGTCATTGCACCAAATTGATTCGGCTTGATGTGCCTGCGAAAACCCGTATAACAAGAGACAACTGTTGAGGATATCCAACTCAAATCATTATGGCCCCGAAGAACATGAAAGGACGGAAACGGGAACCACAATTGTTTGTGGTAACAGCCTCGCTTTGTTCGTGAATACAATAACTTGATACTTACTTGATACTTGAATGGCCTGTCCGCACTGGTTGTGTGGGCCCCAGGATAATATCCATTTTTCGGAGATTTGCTTGCCAAGCCATTGTGGTTCTCTGGAATCCCGAGGTCAGCATGGCCAAATGTCTGCTCTAGGTCTTCATTACCACAGGCAGTCGCATCCCTTGTGGACCAGAGGGAGATTTACCAAAATGCGACTTTGATTCCAGGACGGTGGAGGATCCTGGTATTGGTTTACTCTTAGCTGGGCTTCCTGATGGAAAAGCCAGACTCGTTCTCAGCTTGGGAGACCTTGCCAGGGGATAAACCTCCCTTGTACGTCGCAGTTCGACATCCAGGAACACCTCCCTGCCTCGACGAGGCAGTAAACCGTTGAGAGGGAATACAATAAAATGAGTTATCGCCCATGTATTACTCTGTGCGGCTGATGTCCATCAACTGACCTAAATACTTACGACAAATAAACGTCTCTGAAGAAGGCGGAACCGCCGAAACGTCAGCTATTGTATCCTAATAATTCCTATAGTAACAAGCTCGTGTCTGCTTAATGAAGAAAAACATGGAATAAAATATTCGTTATTGATCAACTCGGATATTTTGAAGCACGGATGGCGATGCATAAATTTCGAATAAACTACCAAGAACACAAAACATCTGCCGATATACAGCCATCTAAATCATACTGTAGTATTTTAAAGACTAACTTAAATTTAGCCTAAGCAGGAATGAGAAGTAATTCTTTCGATTATTAAGCTAACACTAGACTGTTAAAAACGTTATTTGGTTGAAGTTTCAACGCTTCCGCTTTCATCAGAACCGCCACTGTCTGAGCGTTGCTCGACTCCAATGGAGTCGACTTGATGCGACTACGAAGACACATTATTTATTATGTATTGTTTGTTAATGTTTATTTACTGCTTATTGTTTATTATTTATTATTTATCTATTATTTACTATTTATTGTTTGTTATTTGTAATTTATTATTTATTATTTATTGCCCACCATTTATTATTAATTACTAATTATTTATTATTCATTGTTAATTGTTATTATCAGCTATTATTATTAATTATTATTAATTGCTATTTGTTATTATTAATTATTTTTGCTAATATTAATTATCGTTATTGTTATTAATGATTATTATTATTAAATATCATTATTTAATATTATTGTCATTGTTATTATTATTATTACTATTTTAACTTATTATTTACTGCCTACTCTTTTTAATGGCAGGGTAGGGTATACATTGCGAAATATAACTTCAATGATGCTGAAATATTTGCAAAACTCCGGACCGCAGGTGTATGCGGTGGGGAACGAACGCGCTATTGTCCTTTC
>UYYA01004418.1:0-109269 GCA_900624975.1 Angiostrongylus costaricensis
ACTCGGCCCCAATTCTAATAACGAGCGCGCACCGTCAGGGAGAGTTATGCCTCCTAATACGGTTAGCCTTGAATTTTCTTACACATTACCTCTCCTAACGTGATCTGTTTGATGTTCTTTAGCGATATTTTTGTGCGCTATTGAAGCTTTATTATGTGATTTACTCAAAAGGTCTTTGAATTTTCTTCGCAAAGCTACTTTAGCATTAGACCTAATAGAGTTGCAAATCAACACTGACCCGCTCACTATTCTCCTCCAGAGGTGGTCCTCCAAATATTTAGCACAAAAGTTAAAGTTAAAGTTATTTAGCACAAGTTAACCCTCGAGGCACTCTGGATTAATTCCAGAAATCCGAAAATGAACCGCAGGGAAGAATGCCTCATTATCACGCGTGATATAGGGCAGTATATAAAACTGCTTTTCTGATGTGAGGGGCACATTATACTTCCACGTGATTTCTGTGCGGTTGGTCTCTACGTGACATACTTAGTGGAAACCTCATAGAAAGCGGTGAGTGTGCAAAGCTGTGTTCAAAGTGATTGAAATCTTGGTTTGGGGTTTCTTTGTTTGGTTATGGAGGCGTCTGGCCGAGTGAGTTGCTATCAACTTGACCTTTCCAGGTTCTGAAGAAGGCGAAATTCGCCGAAACGTCAGCTTAATCGTGAACAAAGAACAATAACACCTCGCGTTTGCTCAAAAAAATACGAACAAAATCACTTGATCAATGCCGAGGTTAATAGAAAGTCGGTCGTGGCAGTTACTGCAGGATGTACCATTTTGTTGTATTTGCTAAGTCCTCATCAAGATCCCCAAGCTGTGAAAGACTCTGAAATTTCCACCTGAGAATTCAGCTAGGAACAGTTCTATATCGACGCAGAACACCATGAGATATTCTTAGCTAACCTATCGTCAAGAATAGTGAAATGAAGGAAAAATACGATACCAAGAGTTGAGGGTATCCATTTTGTCTTTCGAGATAGTGAACCCCATTAGGTAGCCTTAACGTACAACACGGTGGAGTACGAAAATTGCTGGTGGTCCAAGGTAGACAAGACAAAGGTGAACTTCATTACTTCAAAACCGGTTTACTCGATAGTTTCACATAACTTGTTTCACATCCTCTTTCGAAAATCATTGTGTTCTGGAAAACTAGGTAATAAACAGAGCAAAAGAAAATTCTAGAATAGTGACAAATTTTGGACGTACACCAAACTGCTACTCAGGTAAATGAGCAACAAATAAATAAAGGTCTACAGTAATAAGCTTAGAATTCACTATTGTATAAAGATTCAGTGAGCATTCGTCATCGGATATTTACATAATCGAAGAAGTACAATGACAGTTTGAAATACCACTGGTGAGCACTGGAGTTAGAGATAAGAACCTCCGAGGACCGGATTAATTTCCTTGAGGAAATCTAATGTGCAAACACAGTTCGAATCAAAAACGAATAGGATGAGCACGGAGAGTGACGAATTTGCGACTAAGTGCAAAAGTGTTGAACGGAGATGATCGTCTCTCGCTTTGGGCAAGCCATCGCCCATGGAGAGAAGCTGAAGAAGTGAAGCACGAGCGACGGGAGTGAGGTATTGAGAGGAGAGAGATCACCTCTGACCTTCTAAAGAAGAACATATCTATGGATTTAGTGACCTAATTTGGAATAGAGTGCAACTTTTATATGTCTCCGCTATATCAAAATGTTTGCCAAGGACTGGGCTTTTATGGCAGTACAAGTCAGCAAACACCGAAGCGTACTCAGCAGACGGATAATAAAATTTAATAATAAAAACAACAGGAACTATAAAATAAATCCGATGTAATATAACACTGATAAAGAGTCCTCCAAGATACTAGAAAAAGTGAAAAATTTATATAATAGATATGGCTCCTTATGTCCACTCCAATTAGTCGGATGAATACTTACAAAAATCACCGCCACCACCCCGGAAAACATTACCCTCCTGAACGAACCCTTACCACTACGCGGCAAGACTTCTTTCTATCCAAAAGTGCCGGCGGGAGGTTACCTGTGCTAAAGACTTGGAAACGGTCTTTCTTGAGATTCCAAAGAGAATGAGAAAGAAGGTGACAGATTCTAAAACTGTAACGCAACCCTTACACGAGTATGAGCAACATCACGAATGTAGATTGCAATCTAATGAGAAGGGTAGAAGAAATGTTGGTGTTCACAATACGTATGAGCAAAAGTCGTCTCATATCGTGAAGTAGGAAACAACAATATCGTAAAAGCTTAAAAAAGAACTTGTTTCTTTTTTCTTCCGAGTAACCTAATGAGGCAACAGATTACTTTGCTCACTAAATGTCATCTTACAATAATTATTTACATTTAATACCATGGATAATGGAGATGGATAGACCTATCCTCACGTCTGCGTTCAAAGCACAAAAACAGTAGGATATTTTCATCCACAAGCTCAGCTAAAACCAAACCAATTAAAGGATTCACCGCCCTCTAGACCTATCTTCTTATAGGGCGATAAACATCGCGATGATCCATGAAGGTAGGCAGGCGACTACCGTGGTCTGAGAAAACGCTGCCATGGTTATCTCATGATACCAGCTGAAGAAGCTTCCTTAGCTTCACAAATACTAGTCAAGTGGAAAGTTTTTCGAAGGCACCTTTGATTTTCTGAGGATTCCGAGTTTGGACTAAGCAATGGTATGAGCAGAATATTTACTTACTGAAAACTCGGAGAACGAAGCCTGAAATGTCTTCACTGCTCTATCTGTAGAAATAATTAGACTACTTTCTATAATCATTCTAGCAGCCCAGAAAAATGTTAAAGTTGTAGGAGAATCGGCGATGTTCTTTGAAAGATCGATTCACAGTTGCCAAAATGAGTACGAATACTCAATCATTATTAGAGAAAGAAAAAAAAATGAAATAAAACATTAAAAGAACGAAAAGTGGAAGAATGGTAAGGGAGTAACACCGATAAATTGCATAGAAAGTACACCTGTGTTCGATGCTCCAATCGAACATTTTCGGAAAAAATTCAACACTCTTGAAAATTTCAAGTCCAAAGAATTGAATTCCCATGAACATTTGACATTATTTATGAATATGCAAAGTAGAGGAGGACACGGGGCAATATGAATACCATAATCGATCCGATCGAATGTTCGATGAGAACTCCGAATAGCGCCTGAAAAACACCTGTCGACAAGCGAAAATTTCTAAAACACCAGCCAACGAACTACGTGGAACGTCACACGACGGTGTTGACGGACATTGCTCTAATGACAACGGTGCTCTCTGTACGGTTTTCGATCGATGTAAAAACCTCATTTCGATGTCGAATATTCGAAATATCGAATAACGAGTACTTTCGGGATTGAAATCGTCGGTACGTTTGATATTGACAAGACATTCGAACTCTCGAAATTTCGTAGCTGTTATTTTCCTTCGTAAAGGTTTTTCAAATAGACGTGCATAGCGCAGTGGTTAGAACTGCACGGCAATGCACTCTGATTCGAGCTCGCGACCAATGGGCCAAATATGAATTCAACCAAGTTTACGAATCGCGACTGACTCATGTAACCATCCCTCGAGAATTGTTGAACGCCGAACATTGTACCCTCAGTTTTGAGTGTAAAAAGGTAACCGTTTAGGGCCGTAGACAAGCAAAAAAGTTGGTAAATATCCTACACTAGATAGATATATTGAAATGAATAGGTGAAAAGGAAAGAAAGAGCACAAGGAACATTGTCTGATTTCATTTCAAATAGCGATGCCTAATAAAAGTTTATTAAAGTAATCGCTATCGCTTACATTGGAGCACTAGAAAATGATATCCTAAGAAACTAAACGCACAATTTTGGAATAGTTTTAAAAATTAGAGTTTTAGGACAAAGAACACCCATCAGGATTGAGTGAAAGCACCAACTGTCTTGAATGGCTGAACACCTCGAATAGACCCTTTTCTAACGAGCTAAGATCTTTACATAGAACCATGTCAGAAAATTAGTCTGACATGCGGAAACAAAACGATAAAAAATAAGCCGATAAGTTCATATCAATGACGTCACGTCTAGGTTGCATAGGAACGGTTTCTATGACGTTCTGGAAGAGAGAGGATCCGTTTTCCTCGACTGGTTTCGAAGTCAGATTCTCATGAACCTGTCATTTTTAATCATTAATTTCGGGCTCTCTAAAGTTTTATCAACGTTATTATTAAACTCAAAAATAAAGAAGAAAAACGGCGTGTAGTATACAGTGGAAGTTATGATAACGTGTTGTTGGGGCTTGTTCGACGCCAACCGTCAATAAAGAACGCCACAGTTATTTGTTTATTTTGGAGCGAGCGGCTTCAAACAGTATAAGAGAGTGCTGGCTGAGACCTCTATTTTAAATAGTTTCGAATGAAGCATGTTGTTTTCGTACCAGATGTTTTTTTATGAAATGAAACACGCTGAACCCCATGATGTGGTCGGCACACATCCCTTGGTTCTTTGACAGGACATATGGTCATATCGTATGGAGCGCAGTGGTTAGAGTTAGCGTGCGGTTAACACGAAGTCGTTGCTTCGATCCTGTTCCTCGGGCTCACTAATCCTTCCATTCCTCCGGGGTTTGTAAATTACTACCTAATTGTCTGGGAAGATAGCAGCATTGACTGAGTGAGCCATCGGTAGGCCATCGCAAGTTATTATATAGACCAGATATGGAACTCTCCCTACGGTCTACCGCCTCATCGTGGCTGGAAGGTCTTCCTGGATGTTGGGCTGCGATAAACAGCACAGGGATTCATTCCCTAGCAGAGTTCCAGACTAAGAAGGAGACCGGTGTATGCATCAGGAAGCCTAGCTAAGAGTAAACCAATACCAGGATCCACCACCATCCTGGATCAAATTAGTCGCACAGTGGCGAATCTCCCTCTGATCCACAAGGGTTGCGACTGACGACCTGGGGTAGACTTTGGTCTGGCTAACCACGTGATTCCAGGTAACCACAAAGGCTAAACCAGCAAATCTCTGAAAAAATGGAGATTATGCTGGGGGTTCCCACAACCAATGAGGACGGGAGATCCAAGTAAGATATACATCCAATTAGCGATACTTGAAGAAGTCGAAAGCATGGAGAATTTCCTAGGGATTGATCAAAGTGAAGAGCTTTTCCTCTACTTTTAATGAACTCTTGGCTCGCAAACTAGTTGATCTCTTTCAATGGAAAGGCTCACTCTGTTAAATGGTGAACGTTCCCTGCGTATGACAGCCCAACTCCAAAGTGTTTTAATGTTAATGTAAAGGCGTCGGCTCGCCTGTGCTAGCAATTCTAAAAAGTTATATTTTGGCCCCAATTTTCTATAACTTGAGCCTTAAACAGATCTGAAATCAAAGAAAAATTTCGGAAAAAAAATCATTTGTGTACCTGCAGAGATATGGCGAAAGCTGTTCTATAAGATATCAAGTTTCCAACTGCTTAGTCCTTCTAGTTAACGGAAAATTATCGGCAGCTGTCACAGAAGCTGGCATCGGGCTTTACAGGAAAATAAAGAGAAGTAACTGCTTACAGAGAAATCCATTTCTAAACACGGAAAAAAATTCAGAGCACTTAGAAGCTTTCGTCAGAACTGATTCGGACTGATGTCATGTCATCACCAGAGCTGTTGGCGGAAAATTTAAATTTCCGCTATTCTGGAATTCAGGATGGAAATTGGGATTGCATGATTGCAGGAGGCACGACATCAAACCAACGACTAAACGACACCAGGCCATTAACGAACGGCAAATTACTGATGTTCGTGCAGATTTCTTAAACGAATACAACAAAATTCCATTCTTACGAAAAGCTAACGGACAGAAGCCATAAACTCGTTGCGATTCGGAACAAACGCAAAGTCGACACGACGTGTTCACTGCGCATCCGCAAAATAGACGAGAAGTTTGTGGTCGTTTAAAACAAAAACATCTCTCTTTAAATGTAACCGGTTCTGAAACGGATTGCACAACATGTTATCTAATAGGGGTTGTACACCAAACGAATAATGAATAAGTTCAAACGATCCCTGGGCAGACGACTATGACGCATAGTGGAAGAAGCACAAATATTAACCGAAGTCATCAAGAAGTGCAACGGCATAAAAACTGACAAAAGTTTACGATCGTCTTCAATACGATTGCGTAGCCGGAGACAGATGAAACGGGTTATACAATAGATTGTTAAGTACGCTACCTAATTGGAGTTGTTATCAAACATGATGACCACATGTGAGCGAGTTCTGGATGTACGATTACTGTAGCGTTAGCGTTGCAGACTTTACGCAGACATAAAGCGATTTCCTTAGAAGAGAAGATGCAGCATCATGAAATCAATCTACACCACGTCGCTTACTTAATGAAACAAGCACACGAAAAAGTAAACAATTCACCAACCAACATTTTTCCACTGTAACAGACACATCTCGATTGCAAACTTCATAAACCACTGCACACTCGAAAATGACTGTCGCTGAACACGACTAAGAATTTCTCTGAGAGACGGTCGATATTTCGAACTTTGCATCGGTATATATATATATATATAATATTATACATATATTATATAAATATATATATATAATATTCATCCGATCGCTTAACCGCCTCGTAGCTGGGTGGTGTCCCTGGGTGTCGAGTTACGATGAATAATGTGAGATTCCTCCCCCCAGCAGAGTCTCCCAAACTGAGAACAAGTCCAGTGTTTCCATCACGGAGCCCAGCTAAGAGTAAACCAATACCTGGTATACCACAGTCCACAATACCAATACCACAGTCCTGGTATCAAACTAATCGCATCGTGGCAAATTTCCCTCTGATCTACAAGGACAGGCACTACCTGTGGTGGTCACGATCTTGGGCAGACTGGCTAGGGTGACCTCAGACAGGATTCCAGAAATCCACAATGGCTAAACCAGGAAAACCCCGAAAAAATAGAGATTATGCTGCGACCCGCACAACCAGTGAGGACGGATCATCCGAGTATCCATGCACATATAAATATATATATATATATATATATATANNNATATATATATATATATATATATATACATTGATTTACTCCATTGATACGATGTACATGTATATATATATATATATATATATATACATATATATACAGCGCAGTGGTTACAGATGCTTCGTAATATCGAAGTAGTCGCTGGTCCGATCCTGTATCAGGAGTAAACCAAGCCTTCCATCAATCCACGGTAGGCCAATTAGTATCAGGCTTGTCTGAAAAGATAGTAACATCGATTTGATGCATAGGTAGGTGATCAACGGTGTCCATAGGCGCCTTCAAACTTCATCACCTCTATCGCTTCCTATGTGGACATGATCTGGTCGTCGTTACCTTTTTCTTTCAATTTCCCATAAGTTCTTTCGCGGCGAAGCTGGTATTTCGATGACTGACGAAGATTTTTCGACGTTTAGAGTATTTTAGGAGTTCAGCACTTTACATATTTATAAAAGTGACGTTGTTTCATCAAAATAAAGCGCTCAATTGTTTATTTTAAACACCTTTACGGTTACGATTTGAGCGGTATCTGCAAAAGTAAGCGACGCATTAGCCAATACAGTGATGTTCAACTGGTCCAAATGTGAGCACAAAAGCAACGAAGTGGGAGAAAATACATGTCATGAGCTCCAGAGAATCAGAATTCCATTGCGGTAGAAGTAATGAGCTCTTTGTTGCAACTAATGAAATTCACTTTGAGCCTAGTTTTGTTAGTTTGAATTTGGAAGTATTCATTATTTCCGCATCGTGTGACTCTTATAGAAGTCAGGTCGTCGCGTAAGTGTCAAACACGATGCGGAGATGATTGTTAGCGAAAAATAATGAATTAAGTAGTTCAAATTAATGTAATAAGACGAAGAGGAAGAAGTGTGCTCAACGTAGGGGGAACTGGCACTGGTGACGATTTCCGGCGATGACCGAGCTTTCAAAGAGTTCCGGATTCGACGCTTCATAGAGCGACAAGAGACAATTCACTGAGGTCACAGCGATTACAGCACACGTATTCTATAGAAGTATAGACTAAGAAATATAATATAGTCAATTATAGGCCAGAAAATGCCCTAATGGTATCAATGTGTCCGGATTGTGAAGAAAAGAAGGTGAATGGACAGGAATGTTGACACTGTCAGTTACTGGTAAAATGCCAATAATTTGCTAAATTGTTCATAAAGATTACTACGAAGAACGCTGTAAGAACAGTAGTAAGGAAAACCCAATGGTCGGATTGGTTCGAAGACGACAACAGAATGATGCGGTTCAGTGACCTTGACGATAAAAATCGAAACAAACCACGAGAGTAAGTTGACCCCGTGAAAAAACAAAGTTGAGCATCTTTCAACAATGACTGTATCTTAACTTATTATTTACTGCCTACTTTTTTTAACGGCAGGGTATATTGCGAAATATAACTTCAATGATGCTGAGATATTTGCAAAACTCCGCACCGCAGATGCCTGCGGTGGGGAACGAAACATTGATGGGTGATTATTGTGGCAAAGATCGAAAGAAATAGCTGAGAGACAGGCGAAACGAAGGAGCCGCATGGTGTGCTGGTGAACGCGTTACTCCCCGGAAAGGATAATGACGCGTTCGTTCCCACCGCATACACCTGCGGTCCGGGATTTTGCAAATATCTCAGTATCATTAAAATACTGTATTGTTCGGAAATTTCGATGCTATAGGTCATATCGCTACTTTACAGAGAATTTTTTCAATTATTCAAGATCATCCTTCTTAGAGAACGTTTTCCTCCATCCATGGTGACCACCTCCTTAAGGACATGTCCCTTCGTCCAAAAATATCCCTACTTTTACGCAGCTCTGCTCATGACGCATTGGATTGCTCTCATTATACAAATAAGGTTTGACATTTTCCAAAAGTTGAACATTCCTTTGATATAACATCAGTCTTCCTTACGGTCGATTTGATTTCCGTGATGATTTACGCCGAATAAAAATAAATATGCTTAAAACTTAATAAAGACAGTTGGAAATATTTGGCTCTAAGAATGAAAGATACGGCTCTTGAGTGTAAAATGAGTTATAGACGTGAGGATACGTGAGGATACCGCTAGCTGATCATGTAAGAGACGCAGAGCGCCGGTACGTAGTAGTGAGTGGTCAAATTAACTCTGTCGTCTGCGCTCTGGCCAAGACGACCTTTTGACCCCCAGGGTGGCATATGGCATATTTGGAATTCTAGTAACAGAAGTATAGAACAGATTCTTTTCTAGTACAAGGTTTAGAGATTAACATGTTTGAAAAGAAATTACACATAATGAGGCCGTGACCTCCGAAGTTCAAACAGATTGTTTCGGGTTCGTCAAACGAATTCAAAACACATTTTACGGCCTTCGTTCAAAGAATAGCAAAAAAGGAATGAAAATGGATAAACCTGGTGTCGAGCGGTCGAGTCCATTGTGCAAAATTTTGTAAACGTGGCCGGAGCTATCGAAAAAGAAATGCAAACAAACATTGGCTAATATCGAGGAAAAAGCGACGAACGAACTACTCACTTTTGATTCATCGAACAACGAAAGTCACCACAACCAAATATAGAACTGCTACAGTGTACGACTTCCAAGGTAAAGATAAACTCGAGAACTTAAAAGTAAAGGCTAAGGTTAGAAGGCACCGTCGACACATTGTTTCATTGGATTTCCATATTCGTGCTCTAATCGTAAACGTGCTGCCCCAATGCGTATGTGTTTTCGTGGCACAATAGCCAGTAAGTGCATGACGATGTTTCGACTTTTCGTCACAAATTAGTTCCAGGGTGAAAGAGTACACCGGTCAAGTGAGAGCTTTTCTCGGACAGAGAACGGCCCATTAAACGCATTTTGTGCTACGTAGCTCGGAAATGAGCATAAAGTGTAAATTTTGGGCCACTTAGTCTTCATGTGATATCCGTGCTTTCTTTCATTGATAAGCTAACACGAGGTTGTTATCAAACTGAGTCCTATGTGATATAGTGGAAACGTCGAATCGATTACCTGTAGTGAAATCAAGAGGTACTGAATCAGATATCATCGTGGCATGGAGTGTCCCTGGTGTGGTCCTTTCCCAGCACGGTCACTCAAGCTGAAGAGTCAGACCAAACCTAAGATTAAACTTGTGACAGAATAGCCCTATGAGCTACCGGGTTTCCTTCTCGATAAGAACAGTGTTTTAGAAACAAAGGGCTTCGTGTAAGAATTATGACGCCCTTCGTACCGCTTCAAGAGCTCTGTAAATGGTGGTATGCATAATTTTCAACGTGGTTGGGTGTGAACACACATCTTAGGTGTGTAAAAGAGCGCTGAAAGGACCATTTATTCAAGAAAGTTAACGCAATGTTCTGGTTTTACAAGTTCAGAGGGGACTTCTCCGAATAATCCGAATTCTCCCCATGCTTTTATCTTCCTCGTACGCAACTTCTCTTTCATGTCGTCTTCCGTGTTCATTGAACTCCCTGGATTTACGTACTCTGGTCTTTGTAATCGAAGAAGCATCCATTTTAATTTATTTGCCTTTATACCATCGGCTTTTCATAGAGTGTTTTTTCTGATTTATCGACATTCATACCTTCTTCACTTCATTAAGCACCTTGGTTGTCGTCTCTATCTCACTGGTATTCCTAAATAACGGTGTCTCCATGGGAGTAGGTTTGAGTGAGATTTGCCTCAATGCGCACGACATATTTGGTTCAAATAAGCCTCTTTATTACACATTGTAATGCAGCTAAAAACGGTTATGCATTGATTTTGGAGTTTTCTATGGAGGTAGTAAGGACGCGATAAAAGAGTGGTATTTTCGCGCTTCAGTTGCGATTTAGTCAACTGAAGTCTTTTTGCAGTACTGGTAAACTGTTTTTTCCACATGCACTGATAAGATGGCATTCGTTTCCGTACTGTACCCACGAAAATTCCAAACATGGCTCAGATGGTAATCGCGATGGAATTTTTTGACTCTGTAACAACGACAACGTTGCTGATATATTTGCAAAACTCTGGACCGCAGGTGTCTATGGTGGGGAACGAACGCGCTATTATCCTTTCCGGGGAGTAACGCGTTCACCACCACACCATGCGGGTCCTTTGTTTCGCACGTCTCTCAGCTATTTCTATCGATCTTTTTGCCACAGCAATCACCCGTCAGCGGGGTTGATCTGGGGAGCACAAATCGGCATAGAACCCAGTTAAGCTATGGCTGTAGTTTCTTTTTTGTAAAAAGATCGATAGAAATAGCTGAGAGACGTGCGAAACAAAGGACCCGCATGGTGTGGTGGTGAACGCGTTACTCCCCGGAAAGGATAATAGCGCGTTCGTTCCCCACCATAGACACCTGCGGTCCAGAGTTTTGCAAATATCTCAGCAACGTTGTGGTTGTATTTCGCTTAGTAACCTGCCATGAAAATTATAGAAGGCAGAAAACAAAACGTTAAACTCTGTAACAACGGTTTAGATCAGCAGCAGAATTCGTGTTGCAGTCCTACTGCTGACCATCTCTAACGAGTTGACTTTCACCCAAATTTTTCGTATTCGCAGCAGGACAATTTTAGCGAAGAGCTTGTAGAGCACAAGCCAATTTAGCGGCGACTAAAAACACGGTCAACCTTGCTTGCCAGGAAGACACTGTGCGACAGTCTGCAGTGATTATTCTGCATCTGCATATTATTTTCTTTCGAGAAGAAAATCCCAAATGGGTTACAGTTTGCTGCTCCAAAGGTGGCTTTCCTTAAACAAGTTTCGGAACTCTAGGAATGACGCTGTTTAACAGGAAAGATTGCTATAGTACCTACCCGTCGTCAATTCTATAGCAGGAAGTGGTTGTAAACCCATGCTCGTTCCTTAGAACTAACACCTCACCATATAGTAGAGTATTTACATACTCCACCGCACACCATCGGCAATTTTCATCCCTTTTTGAGTAGTCTCTTGTTCATGATGTAGATCGATTCGAGCTTCTCTAACTACAATCTATTCGGTATAGAACATGAAAAAATTGAGGAAAACTCACAGCACTCGGCTCGACCTACCCTTATTTGGCAATTACGCAAAAAAAGGCTTCGGCCAGCGTATTTTTATCATACATGGCTTTTCGTTTTTTCTTAGAAAAATGCATTTACCCAGTTTCAGTCAAAAATTGAGACTTCGCACGAAGAGGCAGTGATAGGATCCAGGTCAAAATGATAGCACTACAGAAGTATCAAAGCGGTACCAGCTGCTTATGAGGATGGGATGACGATTTTCGCATGAGTCCAACCATTAGAGGTTTCTCATATTCAGTGGCGGTTACTCGTTGAAGATGAACGTTGGTCACGCAAGGTTGTAGAGTGTGTATGAGTGAACATGATAGGCAACAATTAGACTTAGAACGAAATCTAATCTATTTGATAGGATGTCTTTCCCATTTCAACGGACCACGATAGCACCGCTGTTTATGTTAGTGCTCTTCAGTTCGCTTGTATGGTGTTTCTCTGGGTTTTCCTATTACCTTGCTACCTCAAGAAGTATCCGTAGGTTTTTCAGTAAACTTCCCTTGACATGCAATGCAAGAAGCAATCACCGTGGCATATTATGAGCTTCTCCACGTGAATTCATTCCAGAAACTCAAAGTTGCCATATAATCTGATATTTGCTCCCCTTCTCACCAATGTTCTCACCGGATGACGCATTTACGGGCCCCCAGTGTCCTAGGTAAAGAGGCTGACTTTAATTCTGGTCGAACAACCTCCTGTTCTTTGGAATACCCGTAGAACCTTCCTAGGGTTTTTTCAAGATCTTCTAGATCTGGAGAAAGATAGAAAGATAAAGATATTCTAAAGAATACAGGTTAGTGCCATGCGGTCTGAGGTTCTTTCAGAAAGAAAGCGAATTTTTGTGAAAAAATCGACATGGAAAACCAAAGAAATATGAAAGTAAAGTAAGTAATAAGTAGGTGTTTTGCCTATATCTTAATATTGTTGTGGCTGTACTTCAAATTGTATCCTGCTAAGAAAGAAGAATAGAGAGTAAATAAAAGTTGAAACGTTATGGAAGTAAAAGTTGATGATGTAAAAAGCGGTCACAGAGACTCATCCCTCCCAATCATAACTGTTGCGAATGGATGCGATCACAATCCAGAACCGCCTTTTCAAAGGGGTCAACAAATTCAGCAGTTTTCTAGTGCCGGATAAGGAAACTTCTCTAGCACAATCTCAAGATTCTTTCCATTCCCTGATAGTTAGAACTATTCTCAACTAGTAGAGCATAGCTTAAGTTTCAGCAACAAAGCAATCGGAGTTTCTGGAACAGACAAACTCCGGATCATTCATTCACTTCAGATTGTTCATCTTGATTAGTGACCCTCTCAATCTTTCACTACTGAAGCTGTCCAGTCACATATAGCTACTCTCTTGAAAAAAAGAGCTGAAAGGATTTGACACCCAAAGTTTGAAGCTTTTCGTGGCGCTTCGAGCCAGCGTAGCTCACGATTGAGATGATTGCTGAAAACTTGATAAAGGTGGATCAAACAACTTTCTCATCATATTTTATAGATTTCATCACAAATAAATAACTTTTTGGTTGTTTACACAACAATGCACATACCGTAGTAGCTAAACGAAAAAAAATTTCGTGAGAAAATATTCCCCTCTAAAGGCGAAAAGAGCATATCACTATTTTTCGGGGTGTTTTTTAGCACGATAAGTGTCATTTTGCTACTATACAGTAAAAATGATGCAAAAAATTCAGTGTGGAAGAGAGACAAATGCGTCAAAATGAAGAAGAAATTGCCGACAGTAATGTCGAAAGACGGGAAGGAATCATGAAAACAAAGCACCAGATGGAAGGAAACTGCACATAGTCCTTAAAAAAACGTCGAAACCCCAAAATAGCAATGAATCGATAATTGGGAAAGAAAACGACGTTGTCATGAGATGCGAAACAAAACGGATCTAGAAGGAAACAAGACAGCTTGTTTAATTTAACATAACGGCTTAGGCCACCTTCAGTTACAACGGTTTCTAATATATCACGTGTAGAATGTAACTTTAAAACATATAAAATTATTACGATTAAGTATTCCCTGAGCAAAACCTCGAAGTATATGGGCAGCTTGTGATTGGCATAAAAAACACCTTTAAAATATCTTTCAAACAGTTTCCTATCGTCGATAACCAGATTGTGGATAGAACATGTATGGTTGGGGATGCATAAACGGTCGCCAACGTTGTTGATGCGTATTAATCGCAGGATCGTGAAAATACGGCCCATGCGGTTGTTGGAGAACATAAGGCGACGATGGATCACAGGACGAATCGCGCTGAAAACTGTTTTCTTTTTTCAAAGAATTCTTCTTCAGCTTTTAAAAAAATGTAGTAATAAAGAAGACATCCCGGAAAACCTCCAGAAGAAGAGCTTAACACAATTACGGCAGACGAGTTGCTAAGCATTTCCCGTCTGGAAGAGCACTTATCTCTTTTGTTGCGCAACATTGTTGCTATGAATCGTACCGTTGTTGAATTTGTATTGCAATTTTGGGTGATGTTAGGAATAGATATGAAGAAGGGCAAGAGTTTGGACATCAGTATGATCCCGAGCAGTGCTCAGTTGCATACAATCGTTTAATGCATACCAATAGTTGCTTCAGAATGACTACCTTTACAATATTAACGCTTTGTTTACTGCCTACTACAATTTTTTAACGCAGGTTATTATTTACCAATGATGCTGAAATATTTGCAAAACTTAGGACCGCAGATGTCCACTGTAGGGATCGAACACGCTATTACCCTCTCCGGCGGCTGACGCGTTCACCACCACGCCATGTGGGTCCTTCTTTCGCCTCTCTCCCACGCATTTCGTCTGTCTCAAAAATTCTAGTGGGCAGGAAATAAAAAGTTAACATTGTGGTTTCAACTATAGCCTCAGCTTAACTGGGTTCAATGCCCATGTGGGCTCTCCGGATCAATCCCGTTGATGGGTGATTGCTGATGGCACTGATCGATAAGACTAGCTAAGAGACAGGTGAAACGAAGGACCCGTATGGTGTGGTGGTGAACGCGTTACTCCCGGGAAGGGTAATAGCACGTTCGTTTCCCACTGCAGACACCTGAGGTCCGAAGTTTTGCAAATATCTCAGCATCGTTGTGGTTATATGAGTACTGTTATCCGATAGCATCGCCTTTGAGATTTTACACTAAAATGAGAAAAAATCAAATGCTATGACAGCTGAAGTTCTCCTCAGACGAATTACTAGCAGACTGGTCACGAAATAACCATTTACAATGCGTAGAGGATTGAACGGGGAACGAAAACGGTCGCGTATTTTCAAAGACGATTGTAAAAAGAAAAGCCGCTCACATCTACTCCAGAAGGACTTGTGAGCATTAAAAGGCCTCAACGACAGAAACTAGTGAACTACTGAACTACTTGTGGCTGCTGTATAGCCAACAACTAGAAGTGATGAGCTTCAGATGAAAAGTATGACGTCCCTCTTGTCCGCTGAGCGAGGGCGTCCCATTGGGAAGACCTGTCATGCGACGAGGTTGAATGGAGATTTTACAAGTGTCACGCCAACTTACTCGACAGTTATGTGATGGACATGATGTGGCACGTATGATTCTCTCCATCGAGATATTAACATATAAATTCTAGTATCTCAGCAAATAAAAGTCCTCGTTTTTGAGGAGAGGAACTAAAATCCCAGAGGAATATAACAAGGAAGATTAGTGAAAGATTCACGAAAAGGTAAAATACGAATACTTCTTGCTTACTGGACTAGGTGGTGCTTCGTAGATGGAATCGTCACGAGAAAGCTTACGAGATGTACGTTGTTGTCGTGGAGTAGCTGTTTGTGAGGAAGGAGCCGATGACTGAAGTTCACAATTAATTTTTGTAAAATACAACTGTAATATAACCTTCCAACCTGTCATACATGTTTTGCACCTTGGATAAGATCCTATCAGTTTAATAATACAGATTCCGAGAGGAATTCTCAATGTTCAGATTACATAAAGTGAAGCGAAAGTTACATCCCAACCATTTTCGATCGTTGAAAAAGGTTTAACCGCACTGAGCCGTAACACTTTGCTAACCATTGTAGAACAATGGGCGGACTCATATTAAACAAGAAGTGCGGAATAACTGCTATCCCAAAAGCACTCTCCTCCACAACCTCGTCAGTCATTCACATATGAAAGACGGTTCAATAAAGAGACTCCATATCGCTAAAGATGTTTACTGCCGCATTCGCAGTGGACAGTAAACTCTTAACTGAGACTAGCAAATAGCACATCTATTGATTGCAAAGACTAAGAAATTTTCGCTTGGCCGACGGAATCATCATTTAGAGAAACTGGACTATGGACGTTGTTCGAAATTGGAGACCACACAGAATTGCGAACAAACGATAAAAAGATTCATTTGGTTCACATGGCGCTCGATGTGAGCAGTTAAGAATTTAAATTACCGAGTAACCCGAATAGAAAACACCAGAAACTTTTTCGGTCTCTTAATGAAGCCATTGGAAAAATGGACAGAGTTTGATGACACTGCTCAGCCATAGGACGATATATCATTTACCAACACGCGAAACGCTTAGCAAGTTCCTCGTAGCGCAGATCTCCAGAAACCATTCCATCATCATGATTCAGTCAAATAGAAGGTTAAAATGAGGTAACAACGGGCTTCTTGTATGGCTATGAGAACCGTTGATAGATGAACGGTAGGAACGATAGAATAGATTCCAACAGGACATAGATACTCTCAGATGAATACTTCACTAAATCGATTTCCACTTAACTTTAATGTGAATGATCAGCATATTTCTTCAGATTGTTCAGTTTAGATGAGGTTGTTACCAGATATTTATTCGACTAACGTATTGACGTTTTGGTGTTCCTCAGAGCTGATGATCCGATTATCAACTCCAAGGGTCCAAGTATTCGTTCTCACCTTATGGGTCTTTGAAGTCGTGTCCAGTCGAATCTTCTTGAGTGGAGCACCTCTCCAATGGAGAACTGTGCGGTGCTTATCCATACTGTAGAAGACGAAAACTCAGGAAGGTTACCCGAATAAAGTTTATATAACAACCTCGCGCAGGTTGAACAATCCAAGGAAATATACCGTCAAAAGGGATCTTCCGCAGAAACGCTTACAATATCCAAACTGCAGTAAGGAAACAAAGTATCCAAATATCACCATGTACGACACCGACTGGCTTCATGCACGATAAGCGTGAAGGCACGACGTAAATGGGGAATGTGGTGAGATTAACAGTATTCTGTGAAGAATAAGTAACAAAGAAGACGATATTTATCGAATTTTTAGGAATATATTTTAGATTTTAGGTGTTCTACCAAATGGATGATGATGGTGTAGTGGTGAAATGGTGGTGAAGCTTAGTGGCAATGATTGTATGATTGTACAAACTCATATCTTTCAATATATCTTTCTACTTCTGTTCAGCAAACACGAGGTGCTATTTTATTTCTTTATTTACGCACAAGCTGACGTTTCGGCGGATTTCGCCTTCCTCAGAGCATGGAAGGGTCAAGTTGACAGCAATCCACTCGGTCAAACAACTCCATAACCAAACAGAGAAAACGCTAAACCAAGATTTCAATCACATTTAGCATAGCTCTGCTCCCTAACCGCTTTCTATGAGTCTTCCACTGAGTATGTCGCGTGAAGACCGATTGCACAGAATTCACATGGAAGCGTAATGTGCCCCTCCTATCAGAACAACAGGCTTATATACTGTCCAATATCACGCGTGATAACGAGGCATTCCTCCCTGCGGTTCATTTTCGGATTCTTGGAATTAATCCAGAATGCCTCTAGAGTTTTGCGCGCTTGTGTTCTCGATTCTTGCGCGAGGGTCGTAACCCTTACTTCAAAATCTTCTCCGTTATGTTTCTGCGTGCTATGCGTACCTAGTGGAGTACTTGGCTTACGTTTGCCGACTAGGTGTTCTTTTATACGTACGCAGAGTGGTCTACCCGTTTCGCCAACGTATTCGTCCCCGCACGCTTTACAAGAGATCAGATAGACTGTACCCGAACTCATGCAGTCACCGTCTCTACCATTGGGACAAATTATGGAATTTTGCGTTGCACATAGACGGTCGTACAGGCGGTTACGAACTAGCTGGCGCCTTAGATTACTCGGTGGTATTTCGATTATCGTTACCGAATTCTCTAGACCGGCGCTTCTTAAACAGCGTTTTATAGCTGCACTTACTTCATTTGAAATGAAGGGCAGTATAAACATATCTTTCAAGTTAACGTCGTCTTGCATCAACATAAATGCCAAAATATATTTGGCAAAAAACAGCTTAAATCCCAAAAATAGTCGTTTGTACCTCATTCATCTGTGGGCCGGCTCTTCTCGTTCGGGACCGATCCACATGCGTTCGGATGCAATCTCCAGCATACGACGGAGCGATTGGAGGTCCTGCTGAAATTGGTTGTGTGAGGACTGAAAAGATTTGATATCAACTGATGTTTAACTCAGTTGCAGAGCCATCTCATATCTAAATTTGTTGCATCGAACATCTCTCTGTTCCACTCTTCGTATTAGCCAGTACCTCCACTTTTTGCTAACTTAGAAACGTTTTAAAACTTTTGAATTGATACTGAAGCGCCTGTTTTTTTATGCTTATTAAGTGCTTCTTTTTAGCTTCAGGAGACCTAGCTAGGAATTAGATTTGTCAACTCAATATAGATTCTTATTCAAACCATTTTTTTTGAAGGAGGAGAAGAAGAAATCACAATGTTTAACGTTTTGTTTTCTGCCTTATATAATCTTCATGGCAGGTTACTAAGCGAAATACAACCACAACGTTGCTGAGATATTTGCAAAACTCTGGACCGCAGGTGTCTATGGTGGGGAACGAACGCGCTATTATCCTTTTCGGGGAGTAACGCGTTCACCACCACACCATGCGGGAAGAAGATTTAAATAAGTTTAAATGTTTACAAAAAAACAAAAAATAAAAAAAGAATGTTTACACTTGACATCAAAACTTCTGAAGGATCAATGAACGAGGTTGACGAGCTGATCGTAACCCGGTGAAATTACAAGTTAGTTCTTGATATTGAGTTTCAAAAATGGCTTATAACTCGATACAAGAGGACAGTGTAGTAACAGCTAGAAATCAAGGGATAATGGAAAAAAGCTAGATTTAGTCCAAATTTCATAGCATTTTCGTAGAAAAATGTGTGAACTGACTGATAGCGAGATAATTCGGAGGCCCACCATTCACAATCGACTTCGGTACTGAATATGTGTAGGATGTGTGTTGGTAGATGCTGAAAAAGACTGCAAAGCTTAAAAACGAAGAAAAGATGTTTTCTAAAGTGCTGTTGACAGAAGAAAACGTATGCAAGACAAACCCTTCTGGATGAACAGCTCGAGCTGTAGTTGGAATATAGTAGATAGAGCTATCATCTTCGATATCACAACAACATTCAGTGCAGTTAACAGTCGTACATGACGATAGCTGATTAGAGAAAAGCAGGCATAAGCTGAAATCAACAATTAAGTGGCTTCACAGCGACACAAATGATGTCATCAACTATTCGTTAACGCTTGTGATTCCACTAGTGTATCGGAATCTTCGTGGAAGTGGTGTGAATGGATTTGCAGAACCGAATCTCTTTTCTCTTGATATAAAGTAATAAGAAAAGCTTTAAGTAGGCAAGAACGGCAAATCAAACTTTGTTGTTTGACTTTGAAAGTTCATTGAATGATGGAGTTCTAGTCAATACTGGTGTCCCCTTGCTATACAGTGATCTCAGAGAAAACCTCAAACCGTGAGTCCGTTAACTTACATCCCAACTGTACAGCAAAAAATTTGTCCTGTGAATTAAAACATAAAATGGACATGAAGTTGTAAGGTATTGGTGTATGATGTGAAGGAAAATGTAAAGAAGAGACTGTGATGTTAGAAGGAAGAAAACAATAAAAAGAAAAAGATGCGTAAAGAGGAAATGTCAAATAACGAAAATGGAGAGCACGGGAAAAACAGCATGGAAAAAGGAAGATGAACGAAAAGAGGATGGGATAGATAGGGATGCAGGGAAAACGGGAGGAATAAAGTGAGATGAAAATGCCATCACAGAGAGATAGAGAGGGAGAGAGAGAGGTGGTGGGGAGAGATGAAGAAAGGAAAGTGGTCGAGGGCAGAGAGACCGACAAGTATGGTAAAGGAAGGAAAGACCGAAAAGAAAAACCCATGAATTATGACTGGAGAAAAATACTCGCTTTTAGTCACATTGTTTGAAAACGAAAAAGGCGATGTATCCGCGAAAAGTTTGGGAAGAGAAGCAACCGTGCTGCATAAAACATTCGTGTTCTAAAATACTGCTATGAACTCTCATCCATGACGGTTAGCTTAAGATACAATAGCTCTACTCATCTCTCTTCGTCTCTCCCTTTCCCCTTCCTCTTCCGTTCTTATTTTCCTCTCTTCTTCGATAAATTTAGAATTATCGCTATTTAAAAGTCTCATCACAAAATCTTTTCGTTGACATTTACTGAAAATATTAGAGCTGCGAAAGTCTCTATAATGCACCTGCACTGCTGGTAAGCAAGGAGGACCGTAGCAGAAGGGGAATAGAGGTGAAAATAGAAAGTTCTTAAGCAAAGAAAAATGTCTGCATTTAGGAAAAACAGCGTCTCTTTATAAAAGCGATAGAGCGATATGAGGAGAAGAACAATTTTTCGTGAACCGTTTATCAGTACAAAAAACGTACTTTGGTATAAAGAAGACATAGTGGATAAGTGTTGCCGCCGAATTAATTAGGAGAATTTTCCATATGTGGATGATAATCGGTGCGTCGACAGCAAACAATGGCAAATAGGTGATCACAGGCACCAGAGTGGCAAATAGCACGGGCAAAAACGTAGCCTAAAGAATAGTGAGTGAAAAAAGAAACGCCTGTATGCCAGACAGCGCTCAGCGAGCGACACTGGACTGTGGTGTGCGTATTGATCGTTAAGGTGGAAAAATCGATGTAGGCACTCTGCATTGTCATTTTCAGGGGTTTAATTAAAACTTAAGTCACCTCACAGATAATCAATGTGCTGTATGTAACATAAACTCTATGCATCAGTGTTGGCTCACTTCACTATCCTAATAGAACTTTTCGGACAATATTTCAGATCGATGGAAAGTTAAGCGAGCCAAATTTGTTGGGATCGGACTAGATGTTTTTAAATGTGTGGCTAGCGCTTACTGTATTACAATGAAAGGCTGCAGAACAAATTTTCAACGCGGCAGTACCTGGAAGGTGTACTGAATCCGTACTCCTGCACGCATTTGTTGCTTTCCCGATACGGAGTAAGTGTAGCCGAATGCCATGGCGACTACTGACGCTACCATGTTAGCTGAAATCGTTAAAGAAAATTATATGAGTGGATTATTAGCACATACACTTCGTAGGCGTATAGATTTATCTATGGATTTCACTAACACAGCCGATGAAATCTGATGAATGAAAAGATGATGTTAAGAAACGCAAAAAAAATGATAAATTCCCAATGTTTAACTTCTTTTATTTACTACTTATTATTTCGTTATGACAGTTATGCGAAATAACACCACAATGATGTTGAGATAATCGCAAAACTTGGATCCGAGGCCAGATTCAAACTCCCGACTACCCTTTGCGGGCTCACGTGTTACCCATTGCATAACTGAGGACCTTCATACGCCCTTCTTTTAGTCATTTTTTTACTCTAACGGTGTGATCAATAAACACACGTCAACGGGAATGCTGTGGTGATCTCAAATCGGATTTGAACCCAGTTAAGCACGGACTCTAGTGGGAACTACAATGTTTAACTTTTTTTATTTACTGGCTATTATTTTTTCACACAGAGTATTATACGGAATAACACTAGAGTGATGCGATATTTGCAATAATTTGGCGGCAAGTCAGGTTCGAACCTATGATCAACATTTCCATGGGTTTACGTGTTACCCACTGCACCACTGAGGCCCTCGCTTCGCTTTTGTTTCGACCGATGATGATTTTGTTTGTATACAAAAGAACTCATGAGCAAATTCCTATGGTCGGAGGTGCCCTGCAATATAAATGAGCGCTCACAGCGCAGGCTTACCAAGCTTTCCATCCTTCCGGGGTCGAAAAATTGGTACCAGGCTTATACGAGAGAATAGCAGCATCGGCTCGATACACCAATCGGCCACCGCGAGTTATTGTAAAGACCATATATGCATTCAAACAACTCTAACGATGCTTAGTGAAGTCAAAGCATGACGCATCCGTCAGAGATTGATCAATGCCGAGAGCTTTATCCTTTGTTCTTATCCTTAAAATTCAAGAATATTGGTGATTTTTTGAAAAAAAGGAAGCTAAGCCCCTGCCCTAATAACGGTGGTGCTCATACTGCATTGAGAGTACAAACGCACTACCAGATTGATACTGTTATTACTGACCATCACTCCAAGTATAAAGTCTTCGGTCGGTGTTGATCTATCCCTTAGTGATGCATCGCGCATTGGACTCCATTCATAGCATCGTAGAGATGGTTGAATGCATGCTTGACCACATTTTATATGACTCGCGGTAGGCTAGTGACATATCAAGTGAGTGTTTTCATCCTCACAGACAAATCCAGTATCAAATTACGAACTCGGGGGGATGGGTGGTTTAGTTAGCTCACGGGATCGGATTGAATCAGCGATCAGAGTGCCCAGCACAGGGTACTCCAAGCACTGCGTTGATATGCTCAATCCATTAAGTGGAGAAAAACTGACAAAACCGTAACCCTCAGTAACCAGGATCAACTTTCTATTAAACTCGGCATTGAATTATGAATTCGTCGTTTTCTCTCTCAGCAATCACGAGGCTGTTAAACAGCATACGTTTACTTCTATACAATAACACAAACACAACACAATCGTAGTTGACGTTTCGGCAGAATCGCCTTCTTCAGAGCCTGGAAGGGTACACTAATCGGTTTTTCGCAGTTTAAAATCGATAAACCAACATGTCCCGTCTTATACCTATTTATTAAAACACATAAGTTGGTATCATCTGATGACGTTGCGCCAACCAATCCATCATCATTGAAGGTTAGACCGATCATCAGCTGTGTAGACGGGCCAACGGATAGAATAACCTCGTTTTTAAGCCTAATACTTACCCAGTTAACCAAATTCCAACCCACCTCATGAACACCAAAATGCTCCTAGAACGTCTACGTAACGCGTCCCCTAATAACGCGTACGTGATGGAGTCTTCGACGTTACCGCGCTCTACAGTAACGTGTCGAATAACTCAGCAATGCAAACCATCTTCGAACTTCTTGTTGAACATGAAGGAAGAATAAATATGCATGGCTTGTACATCCAGCACCTAATGGCTCTCTTAAAGGAGTGCCTAAACTGCTCGATTTTTAGATAGTCTGGGAAATATTTCTCGCAAATAAGGGGGCTGGCAATGGGACAGCGACTGGCACCGAGCCTTGCCATTGCATTTTCGTCTGGAGTGGAAGTCCCCATTCTCGGTCTTCGGCCGCTACTCTACTGCAGATGTAAAGGTGATTGTTTTTGTCGTCTTCTCTACACAGGAGGAAATGGACAAATGCTTCGAATTATTGAACGAGCAGTCAGAGTACATTATGTTCACCCGGGAGAAACCGAAAAACGACTGGATCCCGTTTTTAAACGTTCAAATTAACTTATCAAGTAACGGTTATATGACAAAGTCGCACCGAAAACCAAGTAATAAAAACATCCTGATTCATTCCATCTCTTCCCACTCTTCACACACGAAGAGGGCGCTTGTGAGTAATATGTTTCAAACAGTCACCTCTGTGTGCACAAGTAGGGAACTAAAGGAAAAATCGCGCGACTTGGCTCGACAAATAACTATCTCCAATGGCTACGAAATTGTAAGCCCACGAGATAGGTTTCGAAGGAGAGCGAAGCTACAAAACGAACGGTTTGGCCGAAACAAAGTCCCGTTTATCTTGCCCTTTATTAGCGATGAAATAAGTGTATCGATGCTTAAGAATGGCAGATCTAGAGGAATCGGTAGCGATAACTGAAATACCACCGAATACTCCTCGTCGTCAGTTAGTTCGTAGCCACCTATATGACCGTCTAAGTGAAGCACAAATCTGCCCTTATGGCAGGGACGGTGGCTGCATGAGTTCAGGTACGATATACCTGATCTCTTGTGGTACAGCAGAGACGAATATATTGGCGAAGCGAGCAGACACTTATGTATCCGCATAAAAGAACACCTAGATGACAAACGAAAAGCAAAGCAAAGCGCACCACTAGGCACGCATAGGATACAAAAACACAGCGGAGACGATTTTGATATAAAAGACGCTCTCCTTGCACGGGATCCTGAAACACCAACGAGCAAATTCCTCGAGGTTTTTTGGATAAATGCCAAAAATCTCACAATGAATAGCAGAGGGAATGCCCCGATACCACACGTGATCTGGCCCCGTACATTCGTATCGGTCGTTGATGTGGTGGGGTGCAGTCGTCAACCACATGCGACTCTTAGCGGCTGTTCTTCCTCGGTGGAAGACAGGTGAAAAAAGCAGTAGGTTTTTTTGAGAAGCCGTAAATCTTGTAATTATCGTGCAGATTTTCATCTCTTTGTTTGTGCCGTTGAAGCGTTTGACCTAGTAAGTTGCGCATTAGTGTACCCTTCCAGGCTCTGAAGAAGGCGATTCTACCGAAACATCAACTACGATTGTGTTGTATGTGTGTTATTGTATGGAAGTAAACGCATACTGTTTAACAGCCTCGTGATTGCTGAGAGAGAAAACGACGAATTCGTAACCGTCAGTACGAATGGTTGAGTAACCTCTGAATTTTTTCGATCATCGTTTTTATAATGGTTTTATGCCCCAGCAGCGTTACATTAGTTGAGGAGTACCACATTCACATAGCAGGAGTTGAAATACTAATGGCACGCCAACTATTCCAAAATCCCACTATTTGTGACACTTGAACTACCAAGTGACGGTCATGATGTTGATCATCAGCAGTTCGACAGGCACTGGCCGACTGAGGATCGTTCGTTTTCTAGTTTATCTCTTTTACCTGATAACGCGACGGTGACTGTGACGACGTTCATCGGCACTTCCCAATGTGTCGCGTAGCCAATTGTCTCTATCAGCACTGAAACAGCGAATGTCAGAACTGTCATTCATCCATTCATCCATCCACTCACTAACTCCTTAATTAATTCATCCTTTCATCCGGTTATTCATCCATCTAGTCATTCCACGTATTTGCACGATCTTTTATACGTCTTTTTAAGGTAAAAAAAGGTTGCTTACTAAACAATAATGTCGAACTTTGACAAACAAAACAATACTTAACTCGTATATAATGCTGAGATATTTGTAAAACTCCGAACCGCAGGTGTACGCGGTGGGGAACGAACGCGTTATTGTCTTTTCCGGGGAGTAGCGCACTTCACCACCACACCATCCAGGTCCTCTTCGTTTTACCTGTCTCTCAGCTAGTTCTATTGATCTTTTGCCATCAGCAATCACCCGTCAATGGGATTGATTTGGGGAGCCCAAATCGGCATTGAACCCAGTTAAGCTGAGGGTTAGTTATAATCACAATCTTAACCCTTTTATTTACTGCCTTTTTTTAATGGCAGGGTATGTTGCGAAATATAACTCTTATATAATGCTGAGATCTTTGCAAAACTCCGAACCGCAGGTGTATGCGGTGTGGAACAAACGCGCGCTATTGTCCTTTCCGGAGAGTAGCGCACTTCACCACCACACCAAGAGAAAAAAGCAGTAAATAAAAGGGTTAAGATTGTGATTAAAACAATACTTAGTTTAGAAACAGGATAGGTGAGAATTAGGACTTTTGAGAATGACGAACCATGCAATTATAGAAAACTGAAGAGGATTCTTCACCAAAAATGTCAACTTGACTCACCACCTACGGAAGTGAAAACGAGGATGAACGTAAGAGCCGGCTGACCAAGAAGGAAAAGCGAAAAAACGAAGAGGCACACCAAAGAGACGCCAAATACGAAAAAACTAGATGATAGAACCTGAAACAAACCAAAACATTCTTATCGTTGTGGTGCCTGCTAAACGTGACTAATTTTTTTTTATTAGGCTTTTAAGGATATTTTGCAACTAATCTGCACCGAACGACATACGTTATCTACCGTTGTCTTTCCCAATACTGCTTTCAGTAATCTTTCCCGTTAACAGGATTGTATTTAGAAAATTTTTAGCCATATAAATCATAATTTGGGACACGTGTCTCTCCTAAAGTAGCGAAAGAAACATCCTTTTCTATCAAAAAAGAAAAATCCGAATAAGAAAACTGATGAAATCAATGGATGGTGCAAAGTCGTCTACGGTTGCAAGGTAACTTAGCATATAACGAATTGTTTTTAAGCTAATAAATAGGCACACCTACCATTAGGTTGCTTCACGTGGTTGCAATAATAGATGTTTATGGAAAAAATCTACTACAATTATGTAACTAGTTGATATTTAAGTCCAACAAAACAAAAAAAAGACGCAACTATAAGGAATGGAAACCCTTACCGAAATGTCGTGCTTAAGTGACATAGTGAACGGGGCTCGAATAGAAACGGGAAGACGGAACTGGCGAGATTTTGCCAGTAGCGACTGAACTAGAGTCACTCTGAATGGAATCCCGTCACAAATACCGTAGACAATGCGACAATGGCTACGGCGAGAACAATGTGCTCGCTCTGTGCGAATAGAACAGTTCGAGTAGGAGAAAAACACTCAAACGAAGTTAATTTTGAGTGGTTACATATTGAACTGTTTTAATTTAGCTGATTAGGCATGTATGAGAAGGAGTGCATACCGTTCGTTAACACCTTTCTGCGTGAGCTCAAGGTACATTCTTGATCGAACGATTTGGGTTTGATGTCGGTCGAATGAGATGTCCGAAGTAAATCGTTTGTAGGGATCCGTTCCGAGAAACACCAGATTCACCACTGGTACAAATGTGTCCTTAAAAGGCTTTTAAACCTAAGTCGTCACAATTTGCAGTCACAACCAGAACCTCCGAAGAAGAATCAAAACTATTCAAAATTGACTTTTAAGTTCTTTAATTACTTATAGCTATTGAAATTCTTTGTCAGAACCTAACAATAATTAACAAATGGCATGGTATGAGTTTTATTTCAGACTTACTTCATTAATATCATAGATTGTATTCTTCTCAAACTTAGCGAATTCGGAAAGCCAACTTATAGCTCGAGAAGCATATCCAGCGCTCTAAATAGTCAAGTAACTAAATTGGTTAGTTAAATTAATATCGTATTAGACAGGATAAAGCTAGGTGAGAGACAGGCGAAACGAAGGAGCCGCATGATGTGGTGGTGAACGCGTTAGCCCTCGTAAAGGGTAATATCGCATTCGTTCCCCACCGCATACACCTGCGGCCCGGAGTTTTGCAAATATCTCAGCATCATAGAAGTTAATATGGTATTCTTAGAAAATCTGGCCAATGTAAAAAATGATATGCTAAGGCTTCTGGCGGACGAAATGCAGTATCAATTAAATGATCTTACGATATCTCAGACCGAAAAGTGGTCGAAAAACTTAAGATGTCCGCAATAAAACGAACTTTTGAAGGTGGTAAAAATGAGCTAAAAAAGTTTTAAGGAAATAAAACAGTCACTGATGGATCAACTGACCAACCATTTGATCGATTAACCAACCAATGGTCTGAAACAGCCATATATAGGATCATAGAGGAGCGACGGTAATAGTCAACATTGTAGAGTTGAATAGAAAACTCTCTACAGAAGAAAAATGAGGAAGAGCAAGGAAATACTACAGCACGATTGTTAGCTTACCAGTTTCTGATTTAGATGCGACATAGAAAGAAAGTGGAAAAGACAAGAGGAGAAAGGAAAACAGGAGAAAAAACAACGTACTACTGCACTGTCCAATAGTTCAAGAATAGAGTCACGGATTTCCTCCACATCATATTCCACCGTATCATCGATGACTACCTAGAGAGAGAAATCGTCTACAAGTATTTCTATACCTTTCCTTTTTTCCTTCACAAATAATCAATCATACGTCAGATCTACAGTTTTCTATTCCAGAAACTTTGTGATCTCCATGATAGTGTAGATAGTTAGTGGAATTATGCGCAGTATTGCAAACCTCGAGGAACTGTGTGGTCTTGCCAAACAGCTCTCGATATCGTTCGAGGAAACAACGGGCCGGCGACGTGGAAGGCAAAAAGTTCTCCTCACGCAAATCCACTCTAAATGATACTTAAACACTTGCGATCTAATGCGACCTCAAATCATTAAGCAATCAGCATTTTTCCAGAATTTTTAACACCTTGCAGTTGGCAGCTGCTGGATAACGAATAAATAAAGGATGAAGCTCTCGGCGTTGGCCAACTCCTAAGGGATGCGCCATGCACTGGACTTCATTAAGCATAGTTAGAGGCGAGAGAATGCATATCTGGGCTTCACATTGACTCGCAGTGGCCTACTGATGTATCGAGCTGCTGTTCTCACAGGCAAGTCTGGTAGCAATTTGCCAACCTCGGGTGGATTGAGAGCTTGATGAGCCTGAGACGCGGGGATCGATCTCACGTGTATTGCAGAGCACCTCCAACTACTGCGCCACACGCGCCTTTAGCTGCTAGATAGGTGGCAAAACCCTTCGCTTTTCCGAACTCTGTCACTGGGCTCCCAATTAACTCGGATCTATTATATTAACGCCTGCTGACGATAAGTGGACCTTAACTGGGCATTTTTTTTAAAAGTTGAACGCTTACTTAATGTTGATACAACCCCAGATGGCAAAGATCATCACCACCGTGCAGAACATGACGACCGGATAGCGCGCGTTACGTGCAATTAGTCTATCGCCAAGAGCGCGCACGACGCTTGGCCGCGTGTCGATTAGGCGGTCGTGCAGGGAAAACAACGACGTCGAGTCGAAGTCGCTAAGATTCGGAGCTGAAATCATCTTCTAGAAACGTCTATTTTTAAATATTCAGTTTGCAAACACTGCCAAAATCGGCATCATACTAAAAAATAAATTTGAAATTTGATTTACAAAGAAAAATTCATATTTTTCTGACCTTCATCGGTACACATAATTCCTAAGCAAAACTCGTTTTAGCCGATGATTTGAGTGATAACTGAAGGAGTACGATATCATCCACAGAAAGGGCAACGGATAATGTATTCGGCGCCGTCCAATCCTTGAGAAATGCGCCGTGCACTCAACTCTATCAAGTACAGGATAGGTGGTTGAGTGAGTACTTGGCCTATACAAAGACTTGCGGCAGACCACAGATGCATCAGCTCTGTGCTGCTGTCCTCTCAGACAAGGCGAGATTGGGACGTGATCAAAACAACGTCCATGATGCTTAGCATGGAACCTAACCACTATGCTACACGCATTTTGCCACATTGATAACGTTTCAGGAATCCGTGCCATCCCACGGTTCGTCTACAAATATGTAGACGGTCCCAACTTTTCCTTAATGCCTTTAGTTCTTTTGTAAACGTCATCAAGGAAGGTCGCCTGGCTAGAATGTGGATTCTACACACGGCCTGAGGATCTGCACTCCTCGACGTGGCTAATGTTTTGGTTATTGAGCAAGTTTTCTTATTTGCTGAACTTTCAGGGTGAAATTCCCGTCTTCGGGCATCCCGCAAATACTTCACGTCGAGGAGCGTCGAAGATTGGGCGAACGTCCGTCGTCTTAGGGACTAGCCTTTCTCTAGAACAGTGGCGACTTTTTAAGTTAGTTTAGTCCTAGCCGAGTTTGCAGAAAGATGTGTACCATTTAGAACACTGTGAAACATAAACTAAAAGAAATGCCGAAAACATGGATAAAAAGCAGCAAAAGACCATTCCGGAACCTTCTTGTTTATCTTTTTCTTATACCTTTTTTAATTTAAACTGATAAAGTTACTCTAAGATCCAGATTTCTTACCAGTAAAGTGTGTGTCGCCTGTCGTGAAGAGTTGATACCATTTCACTCCTTTTGCTTCACGTCGTCCACCAATGTAGATGAACACAGCAACGAAACTGAAAAATCAAAACGTCTATAGCCGTCACATGACATTTACCACCGAACATATGAAGGCTATTCACTTACTTAAATAAACAGCAAACCAATCTTTCGGTTAAGTTGCTAGGCCTTCAATGTTCATGCTCATTAAATAATATAATAATAACAATAATAATAATAATATCGTTGGAATATTCTAACAATGATGCTTTTCTCTTTACTGAGTTCTCAATTTCATAAAAATGTTGGATTCCTTACTAGTAGGAGTGACTTGGTCGAAAGGTAAACTTTCGTGATTTGCATCGGAATTCGACATCCCTGCACCGATTGAGTGGCGAAGTGAATCATTGATGGAATGCATAGTAATTTTAGACGTAGGGTAATTTTTACGACTTTGTTCTTAACGAAATCAACTACAGATATCATCAGGATAACTCTTTATGGTTCCTTCACATGCATTATCAGGGGTAGGGCATGTAGCGCAGTGGTTATAGTGATTCTTCAATGCTTTGGGTCACTCAGTGGTTCGATCGAGTGCTACAGGTTCACCTAGTCTTCACTGATTCGGGGTTGCCAAATAACCATCAAACTTGTCTGGGAGGGCAGCAGCGTTGACTTGATACATTGGCAGGATTCTGCACATCATGTTTGAGGCAAATATGCACTAGGTCACGATGTTAAGAATGGAGTCTAACACATAGAGTATTCCTCAAGAATTCGTCCACGCCGGACGCTTTATCCTTTATCCTTTTATTGTACTTCCTGCATATTTAGACGTGACTTCAACTATCGAGTGTCTTGAGTGCTATTCAATAAATTGATTACAGTGTATTCAGCAATAGAGTTACAAAACGCTGCACTCTTGGCATGGAACCTCGATTAAGGTTACATCCAATTTTCATGAACTTCTCCATGAGGTAGTCTGACCATTCAATACTCCGCTTATTTATCTAATCTCTGAAACATGTTGCACTTGTTCAACGAAAGAACAACGTTCCTTTTCAGATCATCTTCGCAAGTCCAAATTCGCATTATCAGCAGGAAAACCTCCTATAATGGATTACGCACTATTTTTGAGATCCCAAAATGCTTCCTTTACTTAGCCGAAACAGCTTTCTAATATCTAGGCAGCCAAGGCTTAACACTGATAAGATTCGACTGCTGTTATCTGACAGAATTGATTGCGTTGTTGATTCTCTTTCTCAAATTTTTCACTTTCGCATGGACATTAAGTTTTAGGGCATGACATAAAAGATCTTCTACAAAGCGATGTTGCCATGCGAAATCTATCGAACGCATCGGCCGCTGACCCTGGTTCGATTTAGTCAGAGGGTTTCCCCACATGGAAAAATTTCGAAAGCGGGGCGGCTTCTTGTATTTTTGAACTATTTCTGCGAGCTTCCTTAGGATCCATTAGAAACCCAACGTTTCCCCAATTCTGCTGATGACAACATGCTAGGTCGGGATGGATTGTAGTGGTCAGATAGGTGAACTGTTATCATCGTGGTGCAGGTCTGATTTGTAGAACAGCGCGATCTTGCTGATTTGCAATTGATTTTTGATTTCTGCTATTTTGAATACGAACAGACAGCACATGAATGTCAACATTTCACTTCTTGTTTAAAAGCAAGAGATTTCATTATGTTGCTGTAAAACTGAAGAAAGGCTTCCTTTGGGTCATCTTCCATATTTAAGTCGGTTTCTTTCACTTTGTTTACATAGACATATTTCGGGATGGACGAGTATTACAGTAACCAGAGTCGTATAAATACTGATTATAATGGCTAAATTTTGAAACATTAGCGAGCTAATTCGCTCATATTTTCAAAATTCATCAAATCCTTGTTGATTAATAAAAAAAGGACAAAAATCGATGAAATAGAGATCAAAGAGTAAAAAATATTGAACCAGATGATTCTCTACTTGACAGAAAGCACCTTGTATAAGAAAAGAAAAACTTACGTGATAAGGAAAATGAATAGTATGGTGACAGCGACCGACATCACCAACATCGTCGACTGCATGAAACGCAACGGTGTGACGACAGCCGCCAGCACTGAATATCAGCAGGGTCGGTCACTGCCAACTACATCAAGCATAGAAAAAGGGGGCAACTTTGAATTTTTTCACTAATCAATGATTGATCAATAATCGATTGCTGTTCCTTACTTACTACTGTGCTATAGCTTTACACAGGAATCGCGAATTGAATGAATACGGACACACAACTGGACGAGAATTTCGAAAAACACCTTAAAGATGTTAAGGACCCCAATGAAAAACGAAAACCTTATTGGCTTAGATATAAGAAGATCCAGGGTAAGCTCCAGGTTAGAATTTGCCGCGGTTTGAAAAGTCGCCCAAACTTCCAAGGGCACTTCGAAAAGAAATCGATGAAAGTCAGGAAGTGGATAAAGTTAGAGGTAAATGGTAAATGGTAAAGCCTTACTTACTTACTTGATATTTGAGCGGCCTGTCATCACTAGTTGTGCAGGCCCTAGCATAATCACTACTTTTCGGAAACTTGAAGGTTAAGCCATTGTGGTTCCCTGGAATCACGAGGACAGCCTGGTCAAAGTCTGCACCAGGTCGTCACCACGACAGGCAGCCGCAGCCCTTGTGGATCAGAGGGAGATTTGCCACCATGCGACTTTGATACGAGGACAGTGGTGGATCGTGGTATTGGTTTACTCTTAGCTAGGCTTCCTGATGGAAACGCCGGACTCTTCAGCTTAGGAGACTCTGCCAGGGGATAAATCCCCTGCCGTACATCGCAGTCCAACACCCAAGAACACCTCCCAGCCACAATGAGGCGGTAAACCGTTGGCAGGATGGTAAAGTCAACAAGACGTAGAATCGAAAGGATCAGCGTATGAATAAAATTTAGTGTAAATGGGAAGAATTTAAAGTCGTCAGAATGAGGCTATGTGATTGGAGTATAAAATTGAAATGCTGACAGAATCGTAAGGCAAGAGAAGTACGGTATGTAAATGGAACAAGTAATACTGAAAGCTAAATGAAAGCAATAGAAAACAACGACGTTGCAGGAAAGATGCGGAAACTACAAAAATACAAGGATCAATGGTTTTGCGGAGCATCCTTTGATCAACGTTATCCTTTTATTTGCTGCCTACTACAACTTTTCGCAGCAAGGTAGCAAGGCATAGAGAACATCCTTCATAAACATGAAATGTTCTCTATCCATGCATACTGTATAAGCCCTGGTACCCTTTCCAAATGCAATTTTTGTGAAAGCCTTTGTACAAACTACTTCACCGCTTTCGCATGAACATTTGCATAACCCTTTGTGCCGCCTTTCGGATGAACTTTTCGTACGAGCAGTTTGGCCTCTTCATATGTACTTTCTGTATAAGCTCCTGTGCAGATTTCACGAACTTTCTGTGAACGTAGCTCTACAAGATTGCACTGTCTGAGAAATTTCCCAACACCTTTTGTTAGCAGACAATGTCTACATCTATTCTAGCCTCACAACGCTCATCACTCAATGAATATAAACAGACTATCAGTCACAGCTTTCTTGGTGCTCGTAGTGTTCATCAAGTTCGTTCATCTCGTCCATATACTTCGCTCTACTGTTATTGTTGTTATTGCTACTATAATCATAAAGTTGTAACCCAGTGTCTCAAGACGTTCGATTCAACGACTTACACACAAAAGACCTGCTTGGCAGCTACGAGGAATAATATTCCCAACGATTGGTATTCATATAAAGTTGGGAGCTCAACGCCACAACATTATTGTGTGAAATACAACCATAATGAAGCTGAGATATTTGCAAACCTCCGAACCGCAGATGTTTGCGGTGGCGAACGAATGCCCTTTTACCCTAATCCTGGGGTTAACGCGTTCATCACCACACCATGCTGGTACTTCGTTTTTCCTGTCTGTCCGCAAATTTTCTATAGATCAGTGCCATTAGCAATCACTCGTCAACGGGATTGATCTGGAGAGCACAAGTCGACATTGAACCCAGTTAAGCTGAGGCTGTAGCTGACACCGCAAACACCTGAGGTCCGGAGTTTTGCAAATATCTCATCCCTTGATCACCAGAATTATTTCTGTTTCTTCTAGTTTTCTTCATTAACTGAGAGCACTTACAGTTTTTTGCAAGCGTATCTGAACATGATATGATAAACTAACAACGCTACCGTCTCTTTAGATCAATGCCATCAGCAATCACTCGTCAACGGGATTGACCGGGGAAGCATCGTATGATTCAGAATGAATAAACAAAAGGCAGAGTGAATAAAAAGAGGATATGGGGTCAACTGCAAAATTTAAGGGACTTCAATCACCCGCTGTTCGCTTGCAAGAAGATGTGAAGAATAGCTGACTATGGTTGGTTGAAGAAAACAAACTGCTCAGTGGTAGGAAAATTGCCTTAAAAACTAGAAAAACAGATCTGAAAGTTCACTAAGAAGCATCTTTTGGATAAAGCAGGTCGACCTCGTTTCCTCGAAGCGGTTGGAAAAATTTCTTTAACCGCTTTCGCGTGTATGCGATCACGTCGTACGACAGTGTCAACTTACTTCAACTGATGTGTGAGAAACACCATTTGGTCATGAAACCATGTTGTTCTTTCCCTCTTATTCTTTCACCACACCAAGTCTTCAATAGAGTAGACCTAGAAGGAATGAGTTATCTCCGTCTGCAAGAACCACTCTCAAGCCGTTGTTTTTACCCAGTAGCTGACAAGACTACCACTGATCTGATAACCAAAGTTAAATGTTAACTAGCCACTCTCTTGCAGTGCTGGTATGCTAAAACTATTCCTGATCCTTATGTAATCTCTTCATACCCATCGATAGCTGTTTGCGTTATATCTATCCAAGGTGGTGGAGCATAAAAAAGCCAGAATTCACTTCTACTCTGCGATTAGATGTATATATCGCTTATTACATTACCGTCGATCGGTCGTCTAATCGCAAGAATTGCTGTCATCTTTAAAGAACCCTAGTCGCAGGAGAGCAAGCTCCTTCAGATTCATGAAGTAACGAATTCCTGCGTCGAAGACTTAAGGACACTTTAGCATGGACACCTCTCGATACCAAAGAAAACTGCGCATGGCCAGAATTGATGCATCAGTGAAGAGAGAAAGCGCCAATCCTCAAACAGCTTCCGAAACCACATGAACATACAACCACTTTCATGAATTCCTAGAGCACGAAACGAAATGAAGAAGCGATCTAGGCTTTATACATTATGTGAAAACAGGCCATTAAAATATCTGTGCCCATACAAGAAAGCGATTTTGTATTTCTTCAAAAAACAAAGTCACGACAAGCACGAGTTTTTTTTACCTGATGCTTCCCTAATCCGAAAGCTTTATAGGTGGTACATACTAAGCGAAATAATCTTAATAAATCAAAATTAAATTAAACTAAAACTCTTTCAGATTAGGCGAGTTGTAATTTGGCCAAAGCAGAGCAAAGACAGATATTCATAGAATATTCTAGAAATAGATGTTATTATACATGCAGCTGGAGAGGTGCACAACAACTTGCAACCACAGCCAACGACGCTATATCATTCAGTTCCCGTCGACACCGCCAAAAAACTACGTACTAGGAGGAAAAAACAACTTGCTGTTTGCCATTTGCTTACTTTTAATTTTTGTTCTACTCTTACAAATTGTAAGGAATTCACAATGTTTGCTTTTTATTTTCTGCCTACTACAATTTTTACGGCAGAGTATTAAGCTAAATACAACCTCAACGGGACCCGCATGGTGAGGTGGTGAACGCGTTACTCCCCGGAAAGGGTAATAGGGCGTTCGTTTCCCACCGCAGACACCTGCGGGTCGGAATTTTGCAAATATTTTAGCAGTATTATGGTTGTATAGGGATTCACACCGAATCAACAAGTTTCCAGCTGTTATTGATTTTTCTGTAACAGAAAATAGGAACCAATGGCTCTACTGGTAATTTCGCCCAGTGGAAAGCCAATATGGTGAATTTCACCGCTGTATCGGCTTCCGTTGACTAAATGGTGAAAAAGATAGAACTACAACGTTTGTCGATGAGTAGTCCTTCCATCATTTAGCTTCTACCTTGCGATGACTGGGTGACTTACGACATCAGCGACAGAGAACCTCTGCAATGCCGCGCTTCACCTGTTCTCTAGGAATCACCCTAGCAAGTTCTGCTAGTTATTAACGCTCTTATTTTTCTAATAATGATGATGGAACTATTGCTAAAAGCATGAGAACGGAAGAAATTTTTATGTTAACAAAAAAATGTTTAAAAAACGAAGAGGAAATCAGTAATGAAAAGAAATCTGTCTACAGAAAACATGGATAGGACAGAATTTTTTGATAGTTACGTTCCGTCATTCAGGTGATTGTAAAAAGTAGCGAATAACAATTTTGACGCAGTCACTATCGTGCACTACATGGTTCTTTCTACTTTACAGAACGCATTTTCATGGCGAACAAACGGGGCAAATTGTGCTCCTGGAAAAGACGGGCTGAACCGTCAAGAAATCTTTTTTCGGAAAGCTCAAAACCTCGTAAACAAATTACTTGTTTCAATAGTCATTGTAACGACAATTTTTCCAACCTCTGCTTTTTGCACTTAGTAGCATTTGTCTTCCGAAGATTTGGCGCTCTATTCATACATTGGAATTGAATAAATAAATGTGCATATGGCTATGAACATGAGAGAAAAACAAAAATAGAGTGAAAACAAAGATAGAAAATAAAAAAAGGAAAATGGAAACTATAAAAGGAAATTCTGCGAAAGAAAAACTTTCGAGCTCACTGGTAGTGGCGACAATGACGATGGCAGCGACGGTGATTCCAGGACCGTCATGCGACAAAATGAAAGCGAGTTTCTCCGTGGGATGGACAGCTGCCGACGAATAGCGACTCCACGATTGATGCATACAGAACAACCAGACTAGGCCAATTCCTAAACGAAACGATAATGGACAACGTGATCTCAATGTAGATGCGTTTTGCAAAAATCACACCAAAAATGTTGTGAGGCTTTTTCGAAATCAACTTATCTAAAGCTTCACAGAAAAGAATGTCAACACTAAGTTTTATTTACAACTCGTCATTCACTTCTACTGGCGCGCAATCCAACACTTCCAGCATTCGATTCGCTTTCTCGCATCCGTCATTAACGAAGTTCTTTCAACTTTTGTGTGTGGCTTCGGTTGCTGCTTGAGGATTTCTCATTTCATCTCGAATGTCCGTGTCAGGTCAATTCTCACTGGAATCTTGAGATGCCTGAGCTAGAGCGTTCCCAATTGGATTGTAAAGAGTAAAATTCCTCAGACAAGTCTGGTACTAATTTTTCGACCTCTGGTAATGCCAGGAATGCTGACCCTAGCGCATGTTCGAACCAACGGACGCTCGTGATGAACGGCATCACTACTACCCCGTTACCCTTCCTATCTGCACAATGTAGTGAACAGAAAGTTATTACAAGGCCAGTGCAAGAAATGGACTGACCCAGGCTGAGTTTTCAGGCCTTTTGGATCAAAGAGACTGAAACAAAGCTAGAGTCTGAAAAAATTACTTTACATGGAATGAATAGGAAACAAATCACCGCCGAGTTACGTGACACCTAACGCCAAAATGAGAAAGGGTATTTTTTAAGAAGATATATAAGAAATTAGAGCTACTCAATTGAGTCAGTTATGACAAAGAAAGCATAAATAGCGCAAGTTGTGACTATTTCACTGTTTTCATTCTCATGACGGAGCTGAAACCAAATAACCTCGACGCTATTTGGCGCGTTGGCGGGTGAGAGTTGAACGGTTAAACGTGGACCAAAAGTGATCATACGTGTGTCCTGAGACGCAAACGAGCGCTGAAAACGGATTTCATACTGCTGGTATATATACAAGATTGACACTTATTCCGTCAGTATCGACCTATATCCATGCAGCCTGCATTTGTGCTAATCGCACCTCGCGCGTCGATTTGTTCAAAACAAAGAAGACTGCTACCAAGTAGCTGGGAACCATAGGAGCGGTTAGCGGTCGTCCTCATCAAATAGTATCGATATTTGCTCTGTACCATTGCCGATCACACTACCCACTGAATGCATATAGCTCCCAATATATCTCCAATCTGTGTTTAGTCATTTGCTAAAAGATTAAAAGAAAAGAGGAAAGTGTGGGACTGTTCGTGCACAATAAGGGAAGGGAGCTTACTGGATGGGTTCGTCTGATGACGAAGACAAAAGGATGATCAGGGTCATGAGTTGGTTTTTTACTCTGGAGACGACCAGATTTAACTTTTAATTATCGGCTTACTGAACTAGATCTACGCAGGAGCTAATACTGATCCTTTCTCCTGAAGGAAAAACGTTGACATCGGATATTTTCTCTATCACTAAATTTTATAGCAATTAAAGCTTTACAAAGATAATAAAAACTTTACTTTATCTTTATCTTTCAAAACATATCTTTTCATCTTTTGCTTCCAACTAGAACTAATAGAGAGCCTAGTTTTTATGGAATAGAAATCGTACGCGAAGCGACTTCATTTCTCGAAATATTACAAAGAGGTAGATTTCGAAAAACTACCTAGTTATTCAAAGGACCGATTTTCTATAGACTTCGGCATAAATAACCGATATATTTTTCCATATGCTCTTATTAATTGATCTTGGTGAGCTGATGCGAGATTGGTATATGGAGTTTCTATTGTTGTTGTCGTTGCATCATCGAGTCCCACTCGTAACAGTAAGGCTCTGAGGAAGACGAAATCGCCGAAAAGTCGGTCATCGACCAACAGCAGCAACAACAATGACAACAACAACAACAACAGCAACAGCTATATCTACCTCGCATCAGCTGAACAGGATCTGCTCACAAGACATATAAATAAATATATTTGGTTATTTTAAGTGTTACTAGAGGTATCTTCGGAAGCACCAACAACTAAGTGTAATTTAACGATTCTAGGAGTTCAAAAGGAAACATTCAGATTATTAAAATTTCTACAATGCGGGAATAATGAGTACAACAGATAGTTGAGAAGAAATTAGACAGTCATCAAAATAGCAAAGAAATCTTGCAGAAGTGAGGATTGAGCAATACAACGGTACTGAAAATTATGTACTGCTTCTTTCCAAAAAAAGTACTAACATCCGTTGATTCATTCCTACTTATTACTACAAGCAATAACTTTTAGAGTGTTTTAAACTGTTTGATTATCAAAGCTCAATGTTTCGCCAACGTTATGTAAGAAATCCTGAAGCGAGCAACATTCCTTTCAACCAGGGTAGGCCATCGTCCGTGATGACGACCAGGGAATGTTTTGGCACGGTTTTCCAGGGATCCTACGTAATGCCCCATTATAACTGGCAGCCAATTGGAAATTATGCTTTGATTCGTAGGATCTTTGTGAAGACGAGTGGCATCCAGTATTCCAAATTCTCACATTTGGGTACCGCAATTTTTGTGTTTTATTCAATCGAACACCAAAAAAAAAGTCTTTCTGCATCATTGACGGAAAACTTTGATATGATCGGAGCACCTAAGATTTAATCAACAGCAAAAAATGTGGCATTTTACCTACGATATTGAAGAATACCGGCCAGATGAGTGGGTCGAAATTGGCGGAAACGGCCACCTGCACGAACAGACCGCTCGCGCACGATACCATCAACGTGAAAGCCACTTGGACACCAACAAGAGGTTTTGACTTAAAAAAGCAGCTTCAATCAGTATACTTGAAAATGATGCTGAAAAATGAGTATTCGTTTGGGAACTGAAATCAAGGAGCAGTAATGATCGTAGTAATGAAATAAATGTAATTCACAGTAATTCATCTACAGTTTACTGTAAAATGAATAAAGCCCGAATAGTTCTCTGTTGATCAATTCCTTAGGCATGCAAGCGCCATGCATTTGTCTCCATTCGTAGTATCGTAGAGGCGGTTGAATACATGTCTGACCTATACAATTATTTGTGGCAGCCTACTGATCAATCGAGTCAGTGTTTCTTGACTTGTCAGATTAATCTGTTAGTGAAGCCACAATGATGCTGAGATAATTGCAAAATTCAAATCCCAGGTCTGATTCGAAAGTTATACTATTGTGATTTCAAGTAGAGCTTCAGCTAAAGTGAGTTCAATGCCGATTTGTGTGCTCCAGACCATTTCCGTCGACGGATGATTGCTGATGCTACCTCTTGTGCCTTTTATTTACTGCCTTTTTCTTTTTTAATGGCAGGGTATGTTGCGAAATATAACTCGTGTATAATGCTGAGATATTTGCAAAACTGCGGTGGCAGAAGTCTCCACCAATAGTGAAAAACTATTCAAAAACTTTGTAAACTTTTCTTCGATATAAAGATGTTACGAATGGTTGTAGCAACGACCATGACACGTACTGACATGGGTTTCTTTCTTAGGATTCATTAAGAAAAGTAGGATTTAAAGATCAGATATTGCAGTACTGTGATATTTACTGCGTCTTGACTTTTGGAAACAGCTTTTGAAGGTAATATAAAGCAACGGTTGAAAAATACGCATCGTCTTCCTTGTGTTAACAACCGACTTAGATCTAGATTAAACTATTAATGGGGAATAAAAATTCAGTATTAAATCACAAAAAAACAGAAAGAAATCAAGTGGGCACCGCTTACTTCCTCTTATGTTTACGATAGTTCACCCACAACAAGGAAATAACCTAGAGCACGAAAAAGAAAGTTGACCCATTTTTGATTTATTTATGCTAAATGTTTGTCGGCAGACAGGTGTAGCGGTGCGGTGGTCAGCGGTGTCATACAATTTTTATAATCGGTATATAGAATCGGTCATCTGTTCACTCCAAGACCAGGGCAAACCAAGCTTTTCCTGAGTCGACAATTGGTACCAAACTTGTCTGGTAGGATAGTAGCACTAACTTGATACATCATCTTCTAGCTTCCACAATTCACTGCATCAATCAAATATGCATTTATTCACCGCTATAAAGCCCTGAAGTTTTCGACGTTGATCTGTCCCTCAGGGATGCGCCATGCATTCGACTGCACTAAGCATCGTTTAGAGGTGATTGAATGCATATTTGGGCTTTACAATGACTCGCGGTGGCCTACCGATGTATCGAGCCGGTGTTGCTATCCTCCCAGACAACTCTGGTACCAATCTGCCGAACCCGGAGGGGTGGAAGGCAGGGTGGGTCGGGGGTGCGGGAACTGATTCCATGTGCATTGCAAGGCACCTCCGACTACTGCTCCACACTCACCCTGATTCATCCCTATGACGCAAGGAATTGAATGCAGTGCATTGCGGCCCAAGCGGGCTGATCGGTCCTGAACATTTTCTCTTTTTATCCTATTGTTTTGGCAGATACCATGCCTATTACTAAAATCAGAGAAGAAAATCAAGATGAAATAAAAAAAGAAGATAGAGTTGGAAGAATGAGCGATGGATGAGAAAAGAATGGTAGACATGACTATGGTAGTTACAGGAACAATGATGGGTAGGAATGGGCGATAAATTCCTTCCTGTGAAGGCATGTGGCCGTATTCATAGTAATTTCCACACAGTGCAAAGCTCGTCACTGGTTCGTTTGCTTCTCTCGAGCAGCAGAAATGAAGTAGTGGTAGATTTGTTATCGGATTTTTTAGCGCATAAATGCATAAAGTGGCCTGGAGAAAACGTCAGCAGATTACCTGATATGCATTGCTGCCGAAACTCGCCAGAAAGCAGAAGAGTGCCACAATCGCTGCTGAAACTCCTAGCCAGCGATAGGTTTTCCGAATAGAGCGCACCACCCACGACGAGAAGGACGACGGCGACCAGAAGGACAACGACACGTTTGGCGCGGACGTCACGTTCACCTGCAACAGTTGCGAATTTTCTAATTATAATCAATTCTACTTAAGAATATGTACACTCCGAAAGCGATTAGCCTTATTCCCATTTATTTATTCGCTTATTTAGATGGGTTAGAGGTGACAAGGAGTACGCATTCGACTGCCTTCTGGTTTAGTCTTGTGTCCCCGGAAATCTAAGCCTTTGATACCTCCGAAATCGGCCAGTTTTGCTTATCTTTTTCGTTGGGGAGAGAAAAAACATTGACCTGATATAACGATAAGTGACAGCAATTCACTGTGTAAGTCAAATATGCATTCAATCACCTCTACGAACGAAGTAAAATTTGCCACAGCACAACACTCAAAAATAGCTCATCACCGAAGTTTTCATTCTTCTATTCTCAACTATTTATATGACCCTTCTTTACGTACTACATACGTTTCAACGTTTTTTTTGTTCCGTTCGTTGTTTCGCATCCTCCATCCTCGAAAGTCGGCGTATTTACATGTGAGCTAGGGTGCTGCTCGATGATTTTGTCCTCCTCATGAATATCACTCACTTTTGGTCGAGTTGGTTCTTCTTGGATTGTTGAGGTAGTTCTAATACAGCATTCACAGGCTTTCACCACAAAAATAGTTCGCGGCCATTGTGAACAAGAAAGAGGTCTTTTCAGAGAAGTTTATATGAGTTTGTCCACACCATACGGATGGTAGGCTTGGTTGGGTAGAGCCGGGTCGAACCCATGAACAGTGAGTCTATCACAGCACGGTACCTGTTATAAGTACGCCTCCACCATCACTTGTACACATTCTAAATTTTTAAAATTTCGAAATATCGAACATCTCCTTCTGAAGGACGATTCCTGGAGTCTATCGTTAAGTTGAGTTTCCATAATTTCCACCTGTAACACTTGTAGTTTTGTTAGCCATCAAGTGACCCAAACGGACACCACTAAAATCTACTGTCGTTACGCCAACCCAGAGTTGCCGAGTAGGACTCATTCTTCGATGAACACAAGAAGCACGATAATTTTCCTACAAGCCTTCTTACTACTACTGTTTTCAGCAAGAAGGTTGGTCACTTGGAGCTCGCTGAGCTCTACGGTGGCATAGCTTTTCTTTGATTCCTTTCTAGAAGGGTAGAAAGAGTGGTAAATTTTTTCCTCAAGATCATCGTGAAGAAGTCAGGGAACAACTACATGTTTATTTAATTCTCACTCAATTAATTCGAAAAAAATGATGGTTTAATGGTTTTTGGGAATATGACCCAACATGAGTGTGGCCTTGGGCGCCACTTATTCCAATTGATTCATTCTTTGATCACTTTCCTCATTCGCACCTGATGTTGGAAACTGACACTTTTTTGCCAATAATTTTCTTAAAAACTGAGCTTTTCAACCTCCGATCTTGACTCATTGGTCCATACCGACATGCCTGACTCCTTGGACTTGCTGTAAGTGTTTAAAGAATAGGGGTGGAGGTAGCGCAGTGGTTAAAGATGCCGTCGACCGGAAAGAAAATGAACTAACTCCACCCTCTCTTCAAGACTTTCTTCCAGTCGAAGTAGGAACGCCTTAGTCCGCCTATCTTTAAGATCGCAATCAGAATTGACTCGAGTAGCAATCCATGACATTCATAAAGAAGACGAAAACCTCAAGCAGCAGCCAAAGCAACATGTGAAATACTCGATGAATATTTTGGGCGTGGAATGGGAAAAAGTTGAGAAAAGCTAATGCGGTGGGATCCGCACAGTAGATGTGACGACGGCTCATGGAAATTGTGGGTGTATTATTAATTCATTTCTTAGAGCTTAAAGTCCAATATTTGTCTTGGCGAGGAATAAAGTCATTTTGAAAGAAGCACAGGGAATCTATGTGCTTGAAAAGCCTTGAACCTCGCTGTTATTTCTCATTCTATCAATAGTTTCTAATAAATACGGTTCGTTACATAGTACACCTCTCCTTCCATTTTTATCGAGTATATTAATAACCTGCTCTTCGAAATTCTCAGTCCAAGCAGCCATTTGCTGATTGGTGATTCCGTCTTTCAGTTTGAATGACAACATCAGAGCTTGAGCGCGAGAAATTGCACCATCGGAATCGGTTTCGACCCCTGTAAACATCAGCGTACAAATGAGTTAAGATGAATGAGTGCTCCGATAGAAATACGAAGATGTAGAGGATTCTAATATTCAGCAAAAACTATTTTGATTTTATAGGAAGAACGTCAGGTATATTAGAAAGTGACGGAGATGTAGAGAGAAAGAGAAAGAAAGGAGAGAGAAAGAGGGAGAGGGCGAGACGATTTCTCCCAACATCTCTTTGCCATGCAGTTTTAATGAATACGTCAACAAGCCTTTTCATACCTCCAATGGTCGACCCAAGGTGGACACGACTGAGATTTGTGGAATCCTTGCTCATGCTCACAAAGGTCTCCGGGTAGGTGAGAGCAACCTGTTGCCAACGAATCTTTTTTACTGACATCTTAAACTTATGAACCTTACTTACCTTTCGACAAAACCACAAGGTAAACAAAACAGTATCACATAGGTGTATGTTAATGTAAACCATACTTGGTTATTTCGCAACAATAGCAATATTTTGGTATTATAAATGCATATGAAAATATATAAATCGAAATAATGATATAAAAGCAGGAGAATGTAGAAGGGTTTGTACTGTTCAATTATCGCCACAAAACTGGTTTGATTTAATAATCATTAATGAATAATAATAAAGGAGCGGGTAGCCCAGTGGCAACAACGCCGTTTAATACACATGCATACAAGGCCTTGGTTTAAGCTCCCACCGGGGCGAAAAAGCCTTACACCACCAAGAGGTTGGAAAATTGGTATCGACTTTACTGGCAGTCTCACCCCAATCTACAAAGACTGGTGACTGCCTGCAGCCAAGATACGGGTGAGCTCTAGCACGGCTATCCTAGAATCCCTGGGTGAATCGATTCGATCACCATTCAACAACACTCGAAAAAGGAAAAATCCTGAAATAGCAGTCGAGTCCACACGCCAAAGTTTGAAGACCTCCGTGAACGATGGATGCAAGGAAACGAGTCGAATTCAAAAAACACTGGGTTCCGCACAGCAGATTGTGAACATGGGTCTTGTAAAATAAAACTAAAAGAAAATAACGTGCAGGTCTGTAAAAGTTTCTCTGGTCGAAACGAGCAGGTGTTCTCTCTATATGTCGAAGTGATATGTACAAGAGAGTGTTCACCTCCACGATATGATACAATCACACCATCATGGTCTCCTATGCTAAGAGGTGTTTTACATCTTTACAAGGAAGTCGAGATTAGCATGCCTGTCTTGAAGCTTCATGTAGAAAAGATCTTTCCTAACCAGTGAAAAACCATCTGGCAATTGTAGTAAAGCACGCAACAGCACTGTTCACGCAGGTTACAAATGTTCACGATCACAATATTCACTCTTTCATTTATAATGTCGTTAATCAGTGAGATCCTCCCAATGGTTTACCGCTTCATCGTGGCTGGGAGGTGTTCCTGGGTGTCGGACTGCGATGTACAGCGGAGTGATTCGTCCCCCGGCAGTGTCTCCCAAGTTGAGGAGTCCGACATTTCCATTAGGAAGCCTAGCTAAGAGTAAACCAATACCAGGATCCACCACCGTCCTGGTATCAACGTCGCATGGTGTTAATCTCCCTCTGTTCCACAAGGGCAGCGACTGCCGTGGTGGTGACGACCTGGGACGGAGTTTGGCCAGGCTGATCTCGGGATTCCAAGGAACCACAATGGCTAAGCCAGCAAATCTCCAAAAAATGGTGATTATGCCGGTGTTTGCACATTAGTGAAGACGGGTCGCTCAAGTATCAAGTCAAGTAATCAGTGAGATGCTTTGATCAACAGCAAAGTCTCTATTCAGCTATCTAGTAGGATTACCTTATTCGAGGAATGCAAATGGCACAACATTTTTTCATACCAATTTGTTCGAATTGTTCATAGGTCTATCAAGGAACAACGGGTAGCTTTCAAGGATTTTCCCAGCCAGAATTGACTCAAAGGAGAGCCTCCGAATGAAAATGAAGGTCTTCTTTTCAGGGTTGGTGACCTTGCTTGTAATGAACTCCCCTGCTGCGCATTCGACATCTAGGAACATTTTACTGCAACAATGAGGCGATTAACCTATGGAGGACCTTCGTGCTTTCACACATGTATATTCATATTTAAAGACAAAGTTGGTTAATCAGTGAAACAAATAACATCCAAAATATATTGAAACATGCGACGTCGCTCAATACATAATCATCTAATATCCTTCTTCATGTCTTAGAAGGCGCATACAAATAAACAACAATTACCTGTGGACTCTTCTTCACAATTTTATCGACCATCTCCTTTTCCAATTCGCATTCAGCTGGGCACGATTCCAAAAACTATAAGAATGAAAGTGGAAAGAAAAAACAAGAACAAAACAGCCATTGAAAAAGTCAATAAGCGTGTTGCAGAGGTAATGAAAATACGTACCTCCTTATTGCCTGCTGGATAATTGTCGAGACGCTTCTTGAGGGCTGAATAGGCTAAGACGGCGTCCTTGCGAAGAATGGTGTCTCTAGCTAACCTAAAAAAGAAGAAAACGGAAATTATCCTTCTTATTATGTTAATGAGAAAATTTAAACACTAGCCATTTAGTAGAGAAAGGTTGTTCATATTCTCAAATCGGGTTGAAAAAGATACGAACTACTTTCTTTTGTATAAAGCATCAGGTCAGAATACGTGGAATTGAGACGCCCCTTTCAGAAGTTCAACACCTGCCTAAGGCAAATCAAGCTCTTGCTTATCTGGGATCAATAACTAAGCTCATTTCTTCGTTGTTGTTTAAAGATTTTACAATAAAGACAGTTGGGAAGCGACAGCGGCTTTTAATGAGATTCACCAACACCGTAATCCTTCGTGGTTACAAGAAAAGAAGTTTTTTTTCCAACAAAACATCGAAGTCGAATCGGCAAAAACAGACGATCTACCCGCATATCTGATCAGTGACAAAGAAGAAGTAGGTATTGTATCGTGGATTAGTCTTATTTCGACACGCTGTCATACTCGCATTCGGTTTTTATATTAACCGAGACAATGAGCACGGGTTAAAAAAGCTCTCGACGTATGGTCAATCCCTGAAGGAATCACCATGCATTCGACTTCATCAAGCATCGTTGGAGATGATTGAATGCATATCCGGCTTTTACAATGACTCGTGGTGGCTTGCCAATGTATCAAGCCAGTGATGCTATCTACCCAGACAGGTCTGGTACCAATTTACCGACCCCGGAGGGATGGAAGGCTTGGCGGGCCATGGGCGCAGGGATCAACTTCCACGCATGTGTTGCAGGGCTGCTCCGACCACTGTGCTACAAGCACCCTTGAGTGCGGGTATCAGATAAAATCATTTTAGAAGGAAATTTTAGAAAGCAATGCTTATGGGACTGCTAGTGGCGCAAGACATTTCACCTATAAGGACTTCAGTAACCTCGGAAAAAAAGTATGCCTGGTTTACCAACAACTATACAAATCACTCGTTTAAAAACGTTATGGATACGGTAGTTTAAGAATGAATTCAGAATTTCTTATAGCATCATTTGCACAAAGTCGACTGGCCATATGTCTCTTCAGAATTTGTTCAAAATTTCTCATTTTTGTGAAGGAAATCGTTTTTAACGAAGTAAACAAACATATAATTTCAATGATCGATAGAACTAGCTGGGAGACAGGCGAAACGAAGGACCCGCATGGTGTGGTGGTGAACGCGTTTGCCCTCGTAAAGGGTAATATCGCATTCGTTCCCCACCGCAGACACCTGCAGTCCGAAGATTTTGCCAATATCTCAGCTTGCTTCATTGAAGTTATATTTCGCAATATACTTTGCCATTGAAAAAAGTAGGCTGTAACTAACAAGTTAGAATCGTGATGAAACACACATAGTTTTCAATAAGACGGCAAAAGTTGATGCGTCCAAGAAACTCAATGCGGTAAACGCCGGGTTACTGTAGTTGAAATCACGTTGTGTTCGTTGGACAGCGAAACCGTTAGAGATGACGTCGTTACTGGGACCACCGATTACGGTGAGCGGCATCTTGGCGGTCATCGTCCGTCCGTGCAGGAGTGGGCCAACCAATGATACAGAGACAAATATCAATGGTAGCACCTGTAATGAGTTATAAGCAGGCATCAACTGGTAAACAGGTGAAGAAACTACGGATAATGGAAAACAATCGGGGACGTTTAAAAAAACAAACATGTTGAAACGGCACCTCTGAGGGCTTCCTTCTAAGGCACTTCTAAAGCGACCCACTCTATGACTGTTTGCTGTAATAAGTGGGAATTCCCTGTGTGGCACCAACGCAGTGTACAACAATGAATTAATCCCTGATATGAGCGCCCAAATTGCGAAGGAGTTTAATATTACTTTAAAGCTCATATTTGAATAGGACTGCATTGAGAAGAGCTATGGTAATGGTGGCAGAAAGCTGGCAGCGAGTCAAGTCAGTGAAATTGACACTAATATTTATAAAACTGGATATTCCAAACACTTTTGCTAGTGCAAAGATTGATAGGGGAGACAAGAGTCGTATAATACAGGTAATACGAGCCTGATACACTCTATTTTGGCCTATTGATTTCTGATACCTGAATGACTAGTTTAAGCAAGATTGACTGACTTAATAATTCAATGTTTTTCATCAATAAGCAGACACGAGGTTGTTAATATAGAATTTATTAGAACACAATTGCTGACGTTTCGGCGGTTTCGCCTTCTTCAGAGCCTGGAAAGGTCAAATTGAGATGCGATCTACTCAGCCAAACACTTTCATAACCCTAGCAGATAAAACTTGATAAATCGATTTGTGTTCGCATAAGAAACAGCTTCATTCAAACACCTACCGTTTATTTGTCGTAAGTATTTAAGTTAGTTGGTGGATAGCCGCCGCACAGAGTAATACATGGTCGATAACTGGGTCCATGTCAGATCATTGGATCAGCCTGAGGTATGGCGCTAGGTCACGCGTGATGACAAGACACTCCTCCTTGCGGTTCATTTTTGAATTTTTGGCATTGATCCAAAACGCTTCAAGAGTTTTTCGCGCTGATGTTTTCGATTCCTGCGTAAGGATAGTGACTCCTACCTCAAAATCTTCTCCGTTGTGTTCTTGCATCCTATGCGCGCCTAGTGGGGTATTGTGTTTTAGTTTAGATTTACCGACTAGGTGTTCTTTTATGCGGACGCAGAGCGGTCTACCCGTTTCGCCAACATATTCGTGCCCGCACGCTTTACAAGAGATCAGATAGACTGTACCCGAACTCATGCAATCACCGTCTCTACCATTTGGGCAAATTATGCAGTTTTTTGTTGTACATAGACGGTCGTACAGACGGTTGCGAACTAGCTGGCGTCTTAGAGTGTCCGGTGGTATTTCTATCACTCTTACGAAATTCTCTAGACCGGCCCTTATTAAGCAGCGTTTTATAGCTGCACTTATTTCGTTTGAAATAATGAACCGCAAGGAGGAGTGTCTTGTCATCACGCGTGACCTAGCGCTATACCTCAGGCTGATCCAATGATCTGACATGGACCCAGTTATCGACCATGTATTACTCTGTGCGGCGGCTATCCACCAACTAACTTAAATACTTACGACAAATAAACGGTAGGTGTTTGAATGAAGCTGTTTCTTATGCGAACACAAATCGATTTATCAAGTTTTATCTGCTAGGGTTATGAAAGTGTTTGGCTGAGTAGATCGCATCTCAATTTGACCTTTCCAGGCTCTGAAGAAGGCGAAACCGCCGAAACGTCAGCAATTGTGTTCTAATAAATTCTATATTAACAACCTCGTGTCTGCTTATTGATGAAAAACATTGAATTATTAAGTCAGTCAATCTTGCTTAAACTAGTCATTCAGGTATCAGAAATCAATAGGCCAAAATAGAGTGTATCAGGCTGAGGAAGAAAAACGTCTAACTCACCACGAAAAGCAGCTTATGATTTGCGACAGCCTTCCCGAGATACCAAAGAGCACGTCTGAGACCGGCTTCGAAGAAACGTAAAGAGCGAATCCGAAAAACGCCAGTAGAGAATGCTAGAAAAATGCAATGTACCGTCAGAATCTCGAAGAAAGATTTACAAATGTCTATTCCTAATATCGAAGCGACTAAAAAGAAAGACCGCTTCCATTGAACGATGCAGAAAGTAGAAAAAGGCCAACGACAACTCAACGACCTCCTCGATGTCGTTTGCAGTGGGTGTCAGCCAGCTCCATTTGCCGAACGTAGTGCGCTATTTGCATGTCATTCGTGATCCGTCGTACTAACGCTTGTTCCTTCTCCAGTTTTCGTTCTTTCCGCTCCAATGTGCTAGCATTTGAGTGAGGTTCCTGAATCCAAGTTACGATACCTATGATTTCCTTGAATTTAGACAGTATAAAGTTGAAGTAAAATTTCGCTTCATTGGTTGTGTGGGACCCAGCACATTCTCCATTTTTCGGAGTTTTGCTGGTTTAGCCATTGTGTTTCCTTGGAGTCCCGAGATCAGCCTGGCCAAACTCTGCCCCAGTTCGTTACCACCACAGGCAGCTGCATCTGTTTTGGATCTGAGAGGGATTTACCACCATGTGATTACTTTGTTACCACGACGTTGGTGGATCCTGATGTTGGTTTATTCTTAGCTGAGCTTCCTGATAAAATGCCGGACTCTTTCTCAGCCTAGGATACTGGGAACAAATCCCTCCGCTGTACTTCGCAGCTCGACACTAAGGAACACTTCCCAGCCACGACGAGGTGGTAAACCGTTAGGAGGTGAGAGAAGAATCTCCTTAGAAATCCAATGAAACTGGAACAGAATGAATCCTGAGCCATGTATGGCTCAGTTTTAGGAAAAGCCATCTGATAAAAAACTGTATTTCAGTTATTTACGACCAACAAGCCATTTGTGCGAAGAAATGGCCTGGATACCTTTTCGAGACTATTCCAGCTTATTTTTTTAAAATATCCAGCCCTTAAAACGGGTTCGCTACTCCATAAAAATAATCCTTGGTTGTTCATGCAAGGCAGAAATTCGAAAAGCTTAAAGGATTCTGTGCCTTATGCCCGTAGAAGAACTCATTGGCAACGTGGATAGATACCGTTAAGATAGCGAATTGACAGCCTTCCAATCACCATCGTCGCTTGAAACATTTTCAAAAAATTCTCTCCATTCGTCTTTGTTGGGAGGAACTTCAGATTATCCCGAAAGTAGCTGCACAAACTCAACGCATCTAGGAATTTTAGTGCCATTAGATTCAACCTTTTTACACATTTTAACCTCTTTTAGCAATGTTAGAGTGTCAAAGAAGGATAATTTCGTATATACCTCTACGTAGGTGGTCTTCTTCGGTGGAGGATTCATCGGAGACGTTGGCTTCGGCTCAGGATCTTTCATTTCCGCTTTAGAATCGTCGGTGCACTCAGCATCACTACTATTCTTTTGCTCTTTCTGTTGTCGGACGCGTTCTCTGGCTCGTTCACGCTTCAGTGTACTTAACGTACTGGATGGACGTGCCGGTGTGCTCGATGCCTGCTGCGACGCAGGCGTCTCCTCCAACGGAACCGACGGTGGGGGTCCCAGCTGGAAAGTGTCCACAGTATACGGAAGATAAAACATAACTTTAAACACATGACACACGGATAAACTTTGAATGACTAAAGTTGAAGGGAAGAGAAAGTTGAATCAGTTAGGTGTTAAATAAAAATATTCTGTTTTAAGGTTTAGGTTTATGCTTTGGTTTTTTGTTTTAAACCTAAAAACAAGCTACAACATAACGTGAAAATCTAAATTGGAAGCTCATTAGGATTCAACTCTGGGCACACTCTTCCACATGGCTTACCGTCTCCATGAAAGACTGAGATGTTTCTGCGGAGAGTGGTGAGCTGCGATATGCAACATTCAAACCAAGAATTTCACCTACATACAGAGTTGTAAAAACTGATTAGGAGTTAGAAATTTTCATGATGCATAAACATTGATAGAAATCATCTCCGCTTTCTCCGATCAACAAACCTCCTGGACTCCTGCAATGATGACGATCTGCAGATATGCCCTGTACGGTAGCAACTTCGGAAGCCATGCCACAACATGGTGACGACTTCAGAGAAAAGAACAGCTTGCCCAATTAACAAACCATTAAGGTGCCCAACTTATATACGCATCCTACATCCTGTTCGGCAAATAACCCCTGGATTGGTTTGTGAGCAGGGATCCCAAAATGAAAAATGTGCCACCACATTGTTGCCACATCTTTGCTATCAAAAGTTAAGGTTTCTTTTATTATTAGCCTAATTCCCCCTAACGGTTTAATGCTTCATCGTGGCTGGAAGGTATTTCTGGGTACCGGACTGCGATGTACAGCGAGGGATTCATTCCTTGGCAGAGTCTCCCAAGCTGAGAAGGAGTCCAGCGTTTCCATCAGGAAGCCTACCTAAGAGTAAACCAATACCAGGACCGACACTCCGCCGTCCTGGTATCGAAGTCTCATGGTGGTAAATTTTCCTCTGATTCACATAGGCTACGACTGGCCGTGGTGGTGAAGCCCTGGGAAAGACTTTGGTTAGGCTGACCTCGTGACTCCAGGGAACCAAAATGCCTTAACCAGCAATTCTCCGAAAAATGGAGGTTATGCTGGGACCCGCACAACCAGTAAGGACAGGCCATTAAAGTATTAATTATTAAGTATTAGCTTAATTGTACCAGATTGACAGCCACAATTCAGATGGAAACCGCAGGACATAGAAAATTCAAACCTTTTGAGTTCGCGAAAATTTTCCTAAAGCTCTAAATCTCCTTAGAAATTCTCTGATCAGCAGTGCTACGGGAAGGATGAAAATTCGGTAAATGAATGCTTGTAAAAGGAAGCATTCCTATCTGAAGGCGATATACTATTACAAAATTTCAAAAATGCATATGCATGGGAGAAAAAATACTATCACGTAAAAATTCAAAAAAAAGAGGAAAAACGGAAAGGTAAGAGAAAAAGTGGTAAGGCATGAAGCTTTGGTCTACTGCGGAGGTTATCATTCTCTCCATATCACATTCTTTTTTTTGACGTCGATAAATCTCTGCTATCATCTATTATATGCTTTGTCTTCTTGCCGGAAAATCTCTCCGTTTCTGTCAAATGTTGGAGAAACTTCAGTAGATCGTTCAGACACTGTTGATGATGACCCAGAACAGTTGTCACAAGGCTCAACGTTGACGCGTATCATGAAACAGAGGATATTTCGCCGAGACGGATTCCGCTCAAGATGCTCATCATCGATGTCTTGCAAGACTGTGGTGATGGTTTTGGTAGTGATGGTGACAGAGAAAAGATCGTAGCGCCGGGAAGAAACGCCGACTAGTCACTGATATGCGGTGATCTTGACCTAATTTTGTTCCCTATCACCCACCATCCACAACGTTTAACACAGTACGATTCCGTTACTACCGAGAACAGTCGATGAAATCTATCTATAGTGGATAAGTAGCCACGACAGCAAACGACTGTAGCTGGAAGGTGATACCAATAGCGCTGACGGTGACCAGCGAGTTAGGAAGGCATCGAATCTCATTGCGTGGAGCAGTTTCCTCAGCGGTCAGGTGTGTAGAACCCTTGTTTTCCAACACTGTACTGTACAAGTAAAAACTCCTGGCAAACCGCAGCCTGCATGCAGGTGTAGATGAAAATGGCAACTTGAAGGCGTGCTAGGTTCTACAACAGCAATAGACGGTGAGTTATAGCGATTCACAAATCTAGAAAATTCCATGACAGACTTCTTCTTAACCTCGGCTTTGAACAATAATTCAGTGCCTTTTCTCGATGAGCAAGCGCGTTGTTATTAAAGCATTCACTAATAATTACTACTAATAAACCCTTAAAATTACCAGTGTTAATAAACGCTGTGGTAAAAACCTGTGCTTGTTTATCAAGAAAATATAGGAACACACATTTCATTGAAGTGGAGAAAGTTTTAGGCCAAACAGAAGCATTCCGATTAAGCAGTAGTCGTTTTTATCATTTTTATCATTGAAAACGCCGATTTGACTCTCTAAGGACATGAAAAACTAGAAAAAGCTTGAATAAAAGGTCTTCTGCTATTTAAGACAAATAAATGTGTGCGGGTCCAGGGTCATCGAAGTTTGTCGGGAATACCACTTGCCTCTAGTCCTAACCTTTGTCGACCATGAGGAAGTGTTTGACAGTGTCGAAACGAATGCAATCCTATCAGCGCTCGTCGACCAAGGAATGGACCAGTCCTACATAAGGACTCTGTCCGACTGTTATCGGAACTGCACTGCAAAAATACAGCTTTTCCATCAACCTCTTACAATACCCATAGCAAAAGAGGTTCGAAAGGGCGACACAATATCGTCAAAGCTGTTCACTGCCGCACTGTAGTGGATAATGAAGTCACTAGATTGGCATGAGAAAGGGATACGTATTGATGAAAAATTCCTATCAAGCCTTCGTTTTGCTGACGATATTGTTATCTTCTCGAGAAGTACTAGCGAAGCAGAGGTGATGAACAGCGAGCTCAACGAAGCGGGGAAAAAGACCAGACTTCGTATAAATCGAAAAAAGACCCAGTTCATGAAAAACCCATGGTGCGAAGGGGAAGAAATTGAATTGGATGGCTCTCTCATTGCAGAGACCAGCTCGTGCGTTTACCTTGGGCGATCAATGAACATGGAAAACAACATAAAAAGGAGACTATTAGATAGAAGAAGGAGAGCAGCTTGGGTCGAATTCGGCCCTCTCAAAGAAGCCACCGACCAACTGAAGGACCCGAAAAGCCACGCTCGTCTCTTTGAATCTACGGTCCTCCCAGCGCTCTGTAATGCTGCAGAGACGTGGGTTGTTACTTCAACTAAGTCAAGAATGCTTCGAACTGCTCACAGAGCGCTTGAGCGATCTCTTCTAAAACATAGCCGGAACACTCGATATGTAGCCGGAATGCGAAGCTCTGACCTTCAAAATCTGTCACATCTTCGAGATCCAGGAAAATATACATCAACAGCGAAAGGTAGATGGGCCGGTCACATAATGAGAAGAACAGACGACAGATAGACGAAAAGAACAGTAGAGTGGACTCTAAGAGAGTGCAAACGTTCCCTTGGACGAGCACCTACACGTTGTGTGGACGTGTTCGTAAACAAAGTTAATCAGCTGTACCCGCAGCTGCAGTTGTTTTACAGATCATGGTATGAAACTCGCAAGCGCTGCTATGCCCGAACAAGACCACCACCATGGACTACGATTGCGAGAGAAAGAAACGAATGGCATATGTGCTGGGGTCCGCACAGCTCGTGAAGACGGACAGTCCAAGTATCCAAGTAAGTAAAAGTGTAGGTGGAGCGCTATGAGATTTAAATTATTCGTTAAGAATAAAACATGCTCGACATGTGAAATAGAAGAAAGTTGAACAAAACAGCCCCGTTTTAAAATTCTTAAAAGTGAAAGATGAATAAAAGAAAAGGAAGTAGATAAGTGGAGATAAAGAATGAAGTGAGAAGAAACAGAAAATAGAATTTGTCCATTAGAGCTCAGTTTCTTCCTAAAACTTCTTCGATAAGATTTTAAACCGACCGTTTTTTTCCAGAAACGATTTATCATATTTAAAGGACAGAAGCAAAAAACAAACGATCGTGAAGAATTCTATCCCAACAAATCATTGATAATGCTAAGATAACTTTCGATCACTTCAGAAAATCACGAAAGCTTAACAAAGGGTAGGAGAGGAAGGCAAGTCTGCTAATGACAAAAAATGTGGCTTGAAAGTTTTTCAGACCCTCTAAACTGTCACTGAACATATCAAAACGACTTCAAGGAACACGTATGAAAAATAATAGTAGGATAAAGCTATCGGCGTTGATCAATCTCTTAAGGATGCGCTATTCATTTCTACTTCTTCAAGCATCGTTGGAGGTGATTGAATGCACTTGGCTTTTATAATCAGTCACGGAGGCTTACCGATGTATCGAGCCTTCCAGGCAAGTGTGGTATCAATTTTCTGACTCCGGAGAGATAGAGGACCGACAAGGGACGCGGGAATCGATCTCATATTTATTACTGGACGTCTCCGACCACTGCGCCACACGCGCCCATTTACCCATTCGATAGGCTAATAAATTCTTACCGTGGTAAAAAAAAATCGCCATTCGATAGAAGAAATTAAATCCAGTTGATATTTGTAAAAAGCATTAAGATACCAATAATATTATAAGTTGTCAATGTTTAGGCTTGGTTATAAAACAACCTCATTTTCTTTCATCCGACTAGGAAATACTGAAAGAGCTGCTTAGTTGGATTTCTAATGACACAATAAAATATGTGTAGATATCGAAAAACAACAAAAAGACGAGAAGCCGTGATCTATCGTAAACTTGGACGAGTTGTACTGGTGTCCATTCCAAACAGTATGACGTCCCACATGAAAGTTGCTAAGAGAGGCTAAAAAATGGCCTCATTAGATGCGACGGCGATTTGTCACAAGGACAATGAAACTACGAAATAAAACAGGAGAATTTTTTTGTGTGATTACCGCTTTCCATCAATTACCATATAGCAATCATAAACTGAAATTCTTAACGCAACGAAAATCTTTACATGTTGATAAAACTTTTTTCCATTTCAGAAAGATCGAAAACACAGTTAGAAGAATTTTGCGTGACACGATTCCCATCGTCATTCTTTAGCAAGTGAGGACTCACAGCTTTTACATCAACTATACTGGAAAATCGTACTTTGCCAATTCTAACGTTGCGGAGCGTTTTAGGGTGACTAGGGAAATGATGCTAATCGAAACTAAAAGCCACCGTCTCTTTTATTTAAGACACAGATGGACTCATTAGTTAGAATCCTTGACGCAGTACGCGAAGTACTTACCCAGTTTATAAATCATGTTTCATAAAAAACCCATTATTGAGTTGTAACATATGAAATGTCTGGTTTCAAATTGAACTTTAAATAACCATAACATTTTTATACTAATTGCTATTGATCGAAATAGGCACCATTAGAATCAGCACTTTTTTTTCAACGAAAAACAAGTTTTAAGACTTTGTCGGTATAAAAATTGTCAGTTCTAGTGTCATTGAATTCTTCAAAGGTATTTTCAACGGTTGTTTAGTCGTTGAGGAATCATTCCCGTCAGAAAGTGGTTCAGATGCTTAAAAAAATGAGTCTCCGATGGCGACAAATCTGGCCAGTGAGGCAAATGTGGTAGAGTTTCGCAGTGCATTTCATTCAGCTTTCTTAATGTCACTTAGAAATCGTGTGGTTTTGCGTTGTCATGAAGTAATAATGGCCCTTTTCCACTGCCCAGTGCCGAGTGCTTGACGTATAGTTTTTGATGCATTTCTTCGATTTCAGCACATAAATTAATCTGACGTAATCGTTTTACCGGGTCGTAAAAAGTTGTAATGAATTATATCGGCCACTGACCACCAAACGAAAGCCATTGTCTCCTTTGGATGGAGAGTCTGCTTAGGCATGTATCGTGGGTTCTCATCGGCGTCTAGCCATTGTGCGGAACTGCAACAACCATCGTACAGTATCCGCTACTCATCGCAAGTTGTAATGCAACTCAAAAACGGATCGCTATCTTGGCAAATCAGTAGCGAATTGCAAATTTCCAGACGTTGAGTTCGTGTAAAACCCATTCGTACATTTTTTTTCCAAATTTTCCAACCAACTGTATGTGACGTAAAATGGTCAAAGCACTGACTCCAAGCACTGCCCCAAGTTCTCGGACGGTTTGACGTGGATTCGATTCGACAAGAGTAGGAAGTGCCTCATCGTTAACCGTAATTTCAGGCCTACCACACTCGTTGTTTGCAAGGCTCTCGTTCCCGCATTGAAACTTTATGTACTAACGACGAATGGTGCGTTCGTTGGCAAAGCCGTCTCCAAACGCGGCATTGATATTCTGCGCTCCTGCTGCGACATTATGTCCACTCTTCCACTCGTACGAAAAAGCACGCGAATAGCACGTTGATTCATACTGAAGTTAAAGCCTATGAAAATGTTAAAATAATAAATCTTAAAAAAATCAATACTAGTTGTACAAAGAACGGAATTTATGCCTTAAAAATCAATATTATTCATACATAAAGAGCAGAATTTGTTTTAAAAAAAATCAATATAATCGGACATGAATACGAGGGAGATGGCAGACTGGATGACGTTTGACAAGAAAGCCACTTATATTTTAATCTCATGAAGAGTGCTGAGGTGTTTGTGAGCTAATTTCTCCCACAGTTCTCTAGACAACTTCGAGCTTTTTTCAAAGAGAAAAAGGTTGGTGATAATAAAATTTCGTTTGCTATAGGAACTATCATCATCAGGACTGTATTCGCTTTGATTGTGCATTGAGCGATTCTAAACGTCCGATGGCGAAGATGACATTTTTTCGGATATCGTCACTTTCCGAGATTTCCGCGAAGTAAAAGAGTGTAGACAAGTTTGTATTTCAATTAGTTAAATTCCCAAGGATGTTGTTGCTCTATTAAGCTTTCAGGACCTCGGTTCATAGTGATGTCCTCGTTCATTTTCACTGAGACCTAACCTTTTATGCTTCTTTTTCGTTACACAATATTAACTTTTCAGTTCAGTTTCTTGATTGCTTTTTGTAGTTCAACTGGACTACAGCCCATCGCTCACACCTGTGTAAAGTCAAGCCTTTCTTGAAAACAATACATTATCGGATTTATGGGTGTTGTAGGAGGAAACACTACCCCTAAGTGTTATATTAGTTGACTATGAATACGATAACAGATCGTGACTCTAGTACTAAGCGAAACCGTACCTGAAATTCTCGCCGAGGAAGAAAAATTATGCCTAATAGATAAAGTCATCTTTCGGAAAGATTTTAATCCGAAGAAGACGGTCGCCTAACTAAATGCAGAATTTCTGGATCAAATCAACTTCTATGCGGACAAAGGGTGCAAGATAATACTTTTGGCGTTGATCAATCCCAGCATGTATTCAGCTCCATTCGTTGCATCATAGAAGTGATTGAATGCATATTTGGTCTAAATAATCACTTGTGATAGCTTCACGATGTGCTATGTAACTGCTTTTGTCTCTTCAGACGAGTACGGTACGACTTTGCAGACCAATAAGAGAAAAAAGGTTCAGCTTGTGCAAGCGAGAGACCGAACCAGCAACCACAGTGTATGTTGCAAGGCAGCCTCTAGACACCGTGTTAGCTATCGCCTGATCATTCAGGCTCGCAAGGACGAACACACGAGATTCAGTTATTTTTAGCCTATTACGCGTATACCACGAGCATTACTGATCTCATAATGGAAATCGCCTGTGATATAAGTTACATTGTAGAAAGAAGGATAAGTGATAAAACGATAAAAGTTCTCGGCGTTGATCAATCCCTGAGGGATGCGCCATGCATTCGACTTCATTAAGCGTTGGAGGTGATTGAACACATACCTGGCATTTACAATGACTCGCGGAAGCCTATCGATGTATTCAGCCAGTGCTGCCATCCTCACAGACAGGTCTGGTATCAATTTGCCGACCCCGGAGGAAAGGAAGACTTGGTGAGCCTGGGTCGCGGCGTCAATCACATGTGTATTCCAGGCCCACTGCGCTAAACGATCCCTCGTAGAAAAAACATGTAATAAATCGGTTTAAGTGATCGGCAGCATTTATATGAGAACGATGTCCAATTTTCATATAACGAATCCCATGTTAAAGCTAGTTAAATGAAACGACCACAGATGAAGGCGTGTTGTAGGGTTTCTGAAGAATCCTGTAAGAGTCACTTGGCACCTATTTTGCTCGATTTACCGATTCAAACGGTACATCAGCAGGATTATGGTAAGCCATAGTACTCGATAGCCTCCAAATCTGCTTAATTCAAACGACATTGTGGTAAAAAAAATAAATGAGGGTATAACGTGCTAGGTGTTAATCAATCCTAAGGGACGCATATAACGCAATGGTTAGTGGTGCCCTCAATTCACTCCAAAACGATTGCTGGTTTGATCCAATGCTCCAGGCTCACCAAGCCTCTATTCCTACAGGATCGGCAAAATGGTACCAGACTTGTATGAGGGGATAGCAGCACTGACTTCATAGAGCGGATGGCCACCGCAAATCATTTTACACGCCAGATATGGGTTCATTCATCTCTTCCATACTTACCAAAGTTGATCTGGTGATGCAGCATGAAAACCGACGACTCGCTTTCACATTTACTTTTGTGAAGTCAACCAGTATATAAAAACTATAATAGGAGGATTCGTATTACGCAGTAATAGGAGTGTCATGGAATGAAACCCGCGCCCTCTATCCTTCCGGAGTCAGGAAATTGTCGCTGCACTTGTCAAGGAAAAGCTTCACCAGTCAGTAAAGACTGTTGAAGTAAGCTTTGTAGTAAGAACACGAGAACGCTCTATCAGAGCTATCCTTGTGTTCCGAGAGTAATCAATTCGAGGAGTATTTAACGGCAAGTAATAATAAAACGAAATTCTCAAAAAAAATTCACAAAAATCGCAAAAGGTGTACGGAATTACTAAAATCTGCTCCACGTATAAAGACGAGCTATATAAAAAAAAGTCCAGCAGCCATCACTTTTGGACATTTTCGGAGAGATGCAGTGATATCGGTGTTAAGACGACAATAGTTTCTTCGGCAACTTTCGAACGCAACTGAATTTATTTAATGATGAAAAATGCGGTATAAACGATGGAGCAGAAAATCGATAAAAAAGGCTTTTTGAAGGGCTAAAGAGAAGGTTTACGATTTTCACTGGTTGCTATACATCACAGTAGCAGCTCTTGATTTCATTCTTCATTTAGCTCTTCATTTAGCTCTTGATGACCCACCAGACACCAATAAACTTAAAACAGCGTCATGCTTACGTAGAAATACTGACTAAAGACATTTCTCTACTATTCTAAACAGGATATTGATCGTTATGACTAAACTTCTGCACGTTTGGAGAAAACGCGAACGGCTTCCGTGATAAGATCACTAGATATCACGGAGTAAACAAACGCGAAAGTAACCACTGAGCTGTTTGGTGAATCAACCGATCTAGCAATATACGGGCTGTACAACAGAATAAATAGATAAGCAGTGAACTTCGGAAGTTCTTAAAGTGAAATCATCCTGTTGTGAAAAACTTGGTCAATTCGACCATTGACGTTTCGAGATTGCGGAAAAAAACTCCGGAGTGGATCTTTAGCGAAACTGTCGTAACATTCGGTCACTTAGAGACTTCAAATGAATTCGCACTGAAGTGGATCAAAGTGGTAGAATTGACCTAATTTTTGTATATCCGTTGGAATCTCTCTAGAATTTTCGTCGTTAAACACGTCGATGTTACCGTTTTCTACAACTACTGTCACTGTTGTCGATCGTTGTGGGACCAAAAAGGTTGCAAAGTTGCTTAAGTGTCAGCGAGGAATTCGGGAAAACACACTCCACTGTGATCCGAGGACGGAATAGGAAAAAAAGACGTTCGATGATTATTATACGACATTGAAAGGGAAAGCAAAACCTGTTCGTTCTCGAATGGAAAAACGAGCAACAAAAAGAAATAAACACCCTGAGAAAAAAGCTGATATTGGGCTCATTAAGTCTCAGACTTAATGAGGTAACAGTTCTTGTATTCCCATGACCGACTTTCTTTTAACCTCGGCATTGATCGATAATTCGATGTTTTTCTTCAATAGGCAGACACGAAGTTGTTATTATAGAATTTATTAGGATACAATAGCTGACGTTTCGGCGGTTTCGCCTTCTTCAGAGACTTGAAAGGTCAAATTGAGATGCGATCTGCCCAGCCAAACACTTTCATAACATTAGCAGATATAAATTACCTCTTGCTCTTTATTTCAAAAAAAATAAATGCAGCTATAAAACGCTTCTTAATAAGGGCCGGTCTAGAGAATTCCGTAAGAGTGATAGAAATACCATCGAACACTCTAAGACGCCAGTTAGTTCGCAACCGTCTATATGACCGTCTATGTATAACGAAAAGTTGCATAATTTGCGCTAACGGTAGAGACGGTGATTGCATGAGTTCGGGTACAGTCTATCTGATCTCTTGCGAAACGTGCGGGCACAAATACGTTGGCGAAACGGGTAGGCCGCTCTGCGTCGGCATAAAAGAACATCTAGTCGGGAAATCTAAATTAAAACAAAATACTCCACTAGGCGCAAATAGGATGCAGGAACACAACGGAGAAGATTCTGAAGTAGGAGTCACTATCCTCACGTTGAAGCTTTTTGGATCAATTCCAAACATTCAAAAATGAACCGCAAGGAAGAGCGTCTTGTCATCACACGTGACCTGGCGCCATACCTCAGGCTAATCCAATGACCTAACACAGACACAGTTATCGCCCATGTAATTACTCTGTGCGGTTGCTATCCATCAACTGACTTAAATACTTACAACAAATAAACGGTAGTTGTTTAAATGAAGCTGTTTCTTATGCGAATACAAATTTATTTGCTAAGTTTTATCTGCTAGGGTTATGAAAGTGTTTGGCTGGGTAGATCGCATCTCAATTTGACCTTTCCAGGCTCTGAAGAAGGCGAAACCGCCGAAACGTCTGCTATTGTATCCTAATAAATTCTATAATAACAACCTCGTGTCTGCTTATTGAACAAAAACATTGAGTTCTTGTACTGTTTGGATTTGAGTTAAGTATTAAAAAAGCAAGACCAAAAGCGGCTGAGTGGTGACCTACCAGAATTTTCTACGCCAGATTCTGAACTTTCTAAAAAAAGAAATCGCCATAGATAACTATTAAGAAAAGGTTATTTAAAACTATTTTACTAAGTAAAAGTGTACTCCATAGCAAAACGATCCAGGCAACATATGAAAAAGGAGGAACCCAGGAAGAAAAAAAAGAAAAAGAAAAAAAGTGTTGTAGAGCCGCAGTCACAACAACAACGTCCTACGGTGCTTAACTGACAGATTATCAGTAGTAATCCAAGAAATGGATGGCCATTATAAGCAAAGCGCCATTTGTCTTCACCTACTTTTCATTTTCTTTCCCTTCTTCCTCTTTCTGGAAAGCAAAGTTCCCTTGATCTTCGTGTTTTCGGTTGAACATTAATAATTTTTTGAACAAGGGAAATCGGAACCCTTTGTTCTTTAGTTCAAAAAAGACAATAAGAAAACGAAGATGGTATGAAAAGTAGAGAGCGCTGATGAAATAAAAACACAAGGATGAGTTATGGTGGTAAAAAAAGAAAAGAAGAAGATAAAAGGGAAGGAGATTTAAGGGGGATCCTATATCTATCTATCTATCTATTTAGCCATATCCCAAGCAGTGAAACTGCTTTTATCCGACAAAATACGGTTTTGAATATTATAATAAAGCCTTAAAATATTTATTGTTCGTTTCTACCGCACAACATAACCCACCGGCTGCTGCTCCACGGCTGGGGCTCGACGCTGAATACGAATACCGGCAAGACTAGCGGATCCCACGTCTGACGGAACGCCTTGTAGCCCGGAAGGCATACTGAATTCTAACTGCATAATTGGCAATTCGCAAAAGCAGTAGGTTAAAAAAAGATCGTGAGAATAAAACAATATAGAAAGGTTGCACATAAGATGAGCATGGTTTAACCGCAATTAGTCTAGGTAACTTCTATTAGCTTTCGAAATATGTCCATTCTTGAGCCCTGTTTTCAAAAACCATTTGCCAAAGCTTCACTTTACGTATATCGGACATCATCTACCACTTCCAGTTTTGTGTTTGTCAGCTAGAAAGAAATCATAGAATAAATAAAAATCCCTGGTGTCTTCTCCATGAAGAGATTTTTGTGGAATTTGAAACGCAACTTTGCAGTCACCCTGACTTTTTTCAGGAACAATAGAAAACCTTTGTAACAGGTTACAAGTGATCTTTGTCGGGTGAGATGAAGGACAACCAAATCGCAGGGCTCACCGAATGGTATTGGTGCTGGACTAAAAAAAAAGCAAAGTTAGAGAGAAAAAACGGGTCCACTACGGATCGTAGAGACTGCTCCTTTTTATCGGGAACATTAAAACAGTCTTCTTACATGCCGATCTCCCTCACCCCTCAAGGTTATTGGTCACATAAAGTTTAACGTGATAGTTCTGCATGAGATGATCATCAAGAACTCGACGTAGAGAAAACTTTAATGAAAGAACGTTTGCTAACCGGGAGAAGAAAACTGAATTATAAGGTGTTGATGGTTCAAGTTGTCGTGAAAACGTGTAGTTAGTCAACCAATTCGTTGCTAATCATGTCGATTCAAATAACAAACTATCACATCATGATGTTTTGCCTTTTTATTTTCTGCTTACTACAATTTTCACGGCAGAGTACTAAGCGAAATACAACCACGACGTTGCTGAGATATTTGCAAACACAGGACCGAAGGTGTGTATGGTGGGGAACGAACGTGCTATTGTCCTTTCCGGGGAGTAACGCGTTCACCACCACACCATGCAGGTCCTTCGTCCCGCATGTCTCTCAGCTAGTTCTATCGATCTTTTGCCATCAGCAATCACCAGTGAACGGGATTGATCTGAGGCACCCATATCGGCATTGAACACAGTTAAGCTGAGGCTGTAGTTGAAATCACACCGTTTTACCTTTTCATTTTCTGCCTAGTACAATTTTCACGGCAGGGTAAATACAACCACAACGTTGCTGAGATATTTGTAAAACTCAATAGATCGATAGAACTAGCTGAGAGACACCCGAAACGAAGGACCCGCATGGTGTGGTGGTGAACTCGTTACTCCCTGGAAAGAACAATAACGCGTTCGTTGCCCAACATAGACACCTGCGGTCCAGAGTTTTGCAAATATCTCAGCAACGTTGTGGTTGTATATCACATCATGCGTGTTAAATCTCCGTTTCAGAAGAACACCGGTATCATTAGTGACCGCTCAGAAACCTGCACAACTGGTGAAGATCTATTGGTCCGATTGGAGGATGTGATCTGCAACAATGAATTCTTCAATAATTTGCCATGGAATACAAGAATACCGTGATTAGAAACGCCACCGAAAGTGAATGTGAGGATGGCGGAATGCGCAGACCAAAGGATCGAAGCGAAAATGGAACATTTTTCGCTTTTCTGGGAGACAGAAAATCATGGCTATACACATGCACCTCACGATAGCTCGAACGAATCATGAAATAATAGACTTTCAAAGGTAGAAGGTGTTATGTTCTTGTTGCCTTCCTAGTAACATCACCTGAATTACATTTGCTCACAGCCTTCGCACAAAAATACGATCTAGCTGAAGGCTTGTAGACAGCTCCTACAGTAGGCACGCGAGTTGCCGGTAGTAAAGGCATCATGGAGAACCCTTTTCTTGTATTACTGATTAAAGCAAATGAATTGGACCGACGACTACGAGGTCCATGCAGAAAGACTCCAGACCTGCAGACCTGTGCTAGGTTACCTTATTTCAACAAGATAGGTGAGTTCAGAACGTTTTTCCAGCGCATTAGTGAATGTTCGAAAAGAAAAACCACTAAAAGTCCCTAAAAACCCTTAAAGAAAAATTCATCGAAACACAAAGCAAATGGAAATAAAGAGTAATCACCGGCCAGTGAAGAAAAGATTCCTTCAGAAGACAATGAAGTCTGCGTAAGAAAGTAAAGAAAAATTGGTCATAATTTCAACTTATTAATTAGTGCCGACTTCTTTTAATGGCAGCGTAGATTGCGAAATACAACTTCAATGATGCTGAGATATTTGCAAAACTCTGGACCGCAAGTGCCTGCGGTGGGGAACGAACGTGCTACTGCCCTTCCCGGGGAGTAACGCGCTCACCACCACACCATGCGGGTCCTTCGTTTCGCATGTCTCTCAGCTAGTTCTATCGATCTCTTGCCATTATGCCGATTTGGGCTCCCCAGATCAATCCCGCTGACGAGTGATTGCTGACGTCAAAAGATCAATAGAACTAGCTGAGAGACAGACGAAACGAAGTACCCGGATGGTGTGGTGGTGAACGCGTTACTCCCCGGAAACGACAATAGCGCGTCCGTTCGCCACCGCATACACATGCGGGCCGGAGTTTTGCAAAAATCTCAGCATCATTAAAATTTGAACATAGTTCAGAAAAAGCATTCAGAAGAAATGTGTCGGCGTTTTTGCAAATACCGCAACACTCAAAGACAAGCCTTTAAAAGCAGTGCTCTTTGTTAACAGAGCAACCAAGAATTATTTTTCTTCGGAGAGTATGCCGCTTTCTGAAAATGCGACAATGGAACGGGAAAAGGTAGGAGATAATTAAACATTAAAAGATGTTTAGTACACTCTTCCGAAACCGAAAAAAATGACGGAGTGGTCTTCGCAGATATTGTCTGACTTGTTTGTTGGATGTATTCTACAAACTTCCTCCGAAGGTTGTCCCATCGTGTAGAAACTGTCCCATGTCAAAAACTCTCGATGAAGCCAAACCATCTGAACAAACAGTACTCCAACCATGATTCCGCAGCACTGACTAGATCAATAACCTTAGGAAAACAGAAGTGGCGTTCAGTACCACCTCAACTATTTCCTAGCCTTGGCTAATTTTGAAAAAGCATCAGACAACGTCAATTATCAAGGAAATAGAAAAGAATGAAATAGAAATGTAGTAGTGAAATATAGCATGCCTCAAAATCTTCCAACCAGGTGCATCAATTAGGTCTCGTAATCGGAGATCAAAAGCGTGGAGCTAGAAGCTAGGACACTTGTAGTACTACCCAATTGGACACGACGTGTTAGGTGATTGTTTATGTTGAAAATTGAGCGGTAGCGTAGTGGTAGTGATGCAGTTCATAATAACCGCAGAGCCGGTTCAACAACACGCCAAGCTTACTTCCTTCGTGTGGGATCATCATATTACTACCATCACATTCAACGACATTCGTGACGAAGGAAAAATCTTCAAACGGCAGCCGAAGCTATATACACGTCTTGGCAGACTATTCGTGGAAGATGCAAGAAAGTTAATCGAAAACAAGAAGTACTGGGACGCACACAGTACATGTGAAGATGCGTTATGCAAGAATTACAGGAAATAAAAATAAGCCACTTGTATTTACAGATATGCTGGTGCAGTTTTAAGATATCTTCAACTCCTAGCACATCTTTCATTCGGTTCGTTGCTTTGAATCTGACATCAGCGAAAGTCTTCGTAGAATGGATTCTTCCGCTACTTGAGGAATCTGATTGTCGTTAAATACTGCTCGAACTCGATTTTCTTGGAATCGCTGAATACTTTGTTAGACCGTTCTCAGATCCTTAGACTCCAGCCCTTGTGGATCGGAGGAGGTTTTTCTAGACAAATTTGACACTCAGAATTCGGTTGGGTGAACGCAGAGTGCAAACGAGCGACGATGCACAACACCTCTAATCACTGCGCTTCCTGGGCTTAAATGAAAGTAGTTCTGTTATTCTTATGTATTTGTTCATGTATTTATTCGTATTGCTATTTATTATTCTCCAACGTTTTCGCGGAAGAGCTGCTCCGATACCGAACGAGAAAAACCTCTCGAGTTGTCGATGCAGTTCATTTCATCTAACCATTTCTTTCCTTCGATCTTATTTAACCCTTCTAGTTTTTACTTCACTTTTGCCAATGATGCATAGAAGAAGCAACAGCCGATGAAATTCGTTTGAAAAAAATGAATAGAGAAAATATAAAGGTTACATAGAGAACTGGATGAGCGGGAAAAAATATGTACTAACACTTCATTCTTAATGAAATCAACATTGCGAAAATTTAAGATTTTTCTAAGTTTATTAAGAAAAGAAAGTAGGAGAAAATTCGAGAAAAGCGGTCCTTTCGCAATCGAATAAAGAGAAAAAATGTTACAGATGTCATAAACTACCAGAGGAAAACAAATACGAGCTCCAGAAATACGGAACATGTCGATTTTCAGTTCCTTTTCAGATCAGCAAGAATGCGATGATAATTAGTTGACTATAGTGGCGACAACGATGAGCGCTTAACTGGCCGACGCCGACGTCCGGGTGAAGGTCACAGTTGCGATAAGTTCGGCTGGACATCCTAAATATTCGAGATTCCGATGAGGAATCATAACCATGTACTGTTGTCGTTGTTGTTGTTGTTGCTGTTGTTGTTGCTGCTTGTTGTTGCTTGTTTTTGTTGTTTCTGTTGCTGCTGTTGCTGTTCTTCGAGCACCGACAAGTTATCGGTGATTGATGACAAGGCTATAAAGAATCCATGAGAGAAACCGATAATCCTCCGATACGTCACGATGATCGTCAAAAAACACCCTTACGAAAAGTTGACACAGTCTAACCAATATCAACGCCCGATGGTCGGAAATCTTTAAGAAGATTCTTAGCAAAGCTGTGGGGTGCTGTTTCTGTTACGAAAACCGACTAGAACACAATGAACCACTTTGAAGTACAACAAAGATGGATTAAGTCTTTAGACTTTAACGAAGATATCGTACCTTCCTTTAATCCCTACTTTTACAGCAAGCCGTAAACTTAGTAAAAAAAAACCCTCGTTTCACATAGTAAAACGAATTTGATCCTCAAGTAGAATGGAAGACATGAAATTCTACACTAAGTGTTATTTCAATCGGGAATAACAACACAGTTTCATCTTTTTTTTCGTGGAAGACTAACATTTATATAAAAGGATAAAGCTCTCGGCGTTGACCAATCTCTAAGGAAGGTATGCGCCATGCATTCAACTTCATTAACCATCGTTTGGAGGTGATTGAATGCATATCTGGCCTTTACAATGACTCGCGGTTGCCTACCGATGTATTGAGTCAGTACTGCTATCCTCCTAGACACGTCTTGCATCACTAAGCCGACCCCGGAAGGATGGAAGGTTTGGTGGGCCATGGGTGCAAAGATCAATTCCACGTGTGTGTTGTAGGGCGCTTCCGACCACTTCGCCACACGCGCCCGCGTTTGTATTAGTATTTGTTATTTCCTTTCGTTAAAATGTTATTAAACCTGTAAAGAATATTGATAGAACCTCCTGTGGTTTTGATATAACTTTGGCATGACAAGGTTATTTTATGAAAAGTCTTGGTAAAAAAAAATAGAGGCAAGACTCAAGGAAGAACAGTAACTTCGGAGAAAGTTGAATAACGACAGTAGACATATTTTTAGTTTTCCGGAAATTTCCGTGCAATAGAAAGACTTATTAAACTATGCAATTCTTGCAAATTTAAAATCTATCGAAATCTCGACGTATTTTGAAACCTAATAGAATCTGGTTGAAAGATTTCCATAAAGATGAGATTTGATATTTGTACACAAATCGCGATGCTGATTGAAATCAAGTGGAAACAAAAGAACTATTCCCAATCAACACGTGTTCTTTACACTACTGTTGTAATCAACACTTAACGGACAATATGAATTGATTTCAGCCCCCTTTTATTCAAAAATATTTTCGGTTTTGAAGTTCATCTATGGGTGTTTAAACATGGGGATGACAGTGGAGGGGTTAGTGATGCCGTCGATCAGAAATCAAAGGCTCTGGCTCGATCCTCGCGCCAACGCTGACCTTCATTCCACGTGGGAACGCTTTAGCCTGGCCATCTCTAAGGTTACAAGAAGAACTGAGTCGGCCAGAATTTTACGACATTCATAAACAAGACGAAAGTCCTCGAGCAACTTCCGAAACAACACGTGAAATGTCCGAAGACCTTTGTGGACGACGGATGTGAGAAAACGAATCGAGTGTAAGAAGTTCTGGAGTCCTTGCAGCAGATGTGATGACAGGTCACATAATAATAATAATATCTAGACCTGCAGTAAACTTTACTGATTCAAGTCAAGACCATTAGAACCCATAGAGCTTTGCCTACCATACGCAACCTTTTTTCACTCAGCAAGGCTTAATTTCAAATTTTTGAAACTTTTTTCTCACATTTTTCGGGCGAGGCCATATTTCAAACATCAACAAGGATCTGAACAAGAGGGATTTTGCCTAGCAGGACATCATAGTGTTTCCCAAAGTATCCTTTGTGCCTATGAATGCTGATATCACCAAGTTTCTAGTTCATCTGCTAAGTTTGTGTACGTGGGGCAAACCTTAGCCAAGGTGACCTCGGCACTCCAGAGAATAGCCATGGCTAGACAAGCAAAACTCCAAAAAACGGGAATTATGCTGAGGCCCGCATTAACAGTGAGGAGGGGTCATCCAAGTAACCAAGTAAGTATCTTGTATACGACCTTGATTTTAAGTAAATTCTGAAGTAAGACGCTACTCTAGAAAAATTATGTATATATTTGAATGGTAAAAGAAAAGCTGTCATAATTTTCTCAAATACTAAAACTCACTGAGGCGAAAATTTGGGAGTAAAAAGATCAGAGGTACCACTTCCTGTAGGCTATACCATTTGTAAAAATTATGGAATCTATTAAATATTAAGTTCAACCTTGGGAAGAGCATCCGCTGGAAAAAAGACAAATATTTCTGACCTAAAAGAAAAACGTCGTTGAATTTTAATGATGGATGCTCGTAGGTGCCTTGCGAACTTTTTCATTTTTTTAGTGAACGCAATGAATTCACAATTCATCCCGACTCAAGGTTAAATCAACGAAGAGAAAAACCGATGAAAGATTGTCTTTAGAAGTAAACGATACGCCTAGAAAGTGAAGAGTGACATGAAGTGTGGAAATTAGCTGTCTTCACCATAAATATACGTATCGATTAATGGAATCGATGAAACTGATTTGATTCAATATACAGACATCATCAGTAAAAGTCGGAACGAAGAATTTGATGTTCATTGTTTTTGTCGACGGAACAGCAACAGATCGGTCCGAGATTCTGGCACGCTGCAATGGCAAATGGAGGATTTACTGGCGTCAGGTCGAGTCAGCGATGATCACTTTGAGAGCAATACATGCTGATAGGTTTAAAGTAGATTAAGTACACGAAACAGTTATATTACATTTACATTGTTTATTTCTTTTTGATCTATCCCTATTATCTTCATCTGTCTGCTGATTTATCGCAGTGTTAATTGAAGAAATGAAAAAAGTGGAGCAGAAACCGAATTTCAATCCAAATAGTAGCAAAATACCTGATATCTTGCTTGGACATACTGTAACTACCCGAATTTCTGGTAAGTAGATGAAGTTTATGAATGGGTTAAACTCACCGAAATAAGCATTTGACATCTCAATGGTGTTAAGTAAACAAATGGGCATTGGAAGAAGGATAAGAATTTTTATAGGGCTGTTGTTAATGGTCAGTGCACGATCGTCGAAAATCCCTGGTCTAAACGCTTTTTATTTGTGCCAACTTGGCAAATCACACTCTAACCAGCATTACTTAGTATTTAACTCGTCTTCGTCTATGTGATTTTCTTCTCCATAAGATAAAAGAGGATAAAACTCTCGGCGTTGATGAAACTCTGAGGGATGCATCATGCATTCGACCTCATTAAGCATCGCTGGAGATTATTGAATGCATGTCTGGCCTTTACAATGACTTGTGATGACCTACCAATGTATCAACCGAGTGCTATTGTAATCCCTGACAAGTGCAGTACTAATATGCCAACATTGGAGGGATGGAAGGCTTGGTGAGCCTGGAGCGCTGGGATTGATCCCATACGTAGCGCAAGGCGGCTCCGACCACTGCGCTACACGCGCTCCCACTTATTCTCCATAGACCTCATAAATTGATCTCAAGGCGTGAGGTCTGAAACGCACCTACTAGAGGCATCTCATTATTTCTTCATAAGCCCCAGTCTTCTTCGGTATTCTAAGTTTACAGTAGAAATCGCCGCAGTTCTTCTGATATGAAGCAGGATCGTGGCAAGAATTAGCCTTAGTAGTATGTAATGCTGAGATATTTGCAAAACTCCGAACCGCAGGTGCATGCGGTGAGAAACGAACCTGCGCTGTTGTCCTTACCGGGGAGCAGCGCACTTCACCACCACACCATCCGGGTCCTTCGTTTTGCTTGTCTCTCAGCTAGTTCTATCGAGAAGAACAAGGCAGTAAATAAAAGGGTTAAGATTGTGATTATAACTAAGCCTCAGCTTAACTGGGTTCAATGCCGATTTGGGCTCCCCAGACGGGTGATTGCTGATGGCAAAAGATCAATAGAACTAGCTGAGAGACAGGCAAAACGAAGGACCCGGATGGTGTGGTGGTGAAGTGCGCTACTCCCCGGTAAGGACAACAATGCGTGTTCGTTCCCCACCGCATACACCTGCGGTCTTCAGTTTTGCAAATATCTCAGCATTACATACGAGTTATACTTCGCAATAAACCTTGCCATTAAGAAAAAAAAAGGCAGTAAATAAAAAGGTTAAGATAGCCTTAGTAGATTTCAGTTCTTCGAAAATAACTTTGCTGCTACAATTCAGGTATACCATATACCATATAGAAACGGTGCTCCTCATATAATGCGGAATCTACCGCTGAAATAATCCGTGCGACAAAAGAAGAAACTGGAAATATAACGCATTGAAATCGATACATTTCACTGCAAATCTGCTATTATACCGAATACTTCCAGCTATTTATTCTTATAAAGGAGTCAATTGGAGAAACTGCCCCACTTGACCAGTTGTGTTTTCCAGGAAAAATGAACAACGCAAAAACGTGAGAAGAACGTGGATTTGTTCAACAGGAAATCATCAGTGGCATTCTGAGCACGATAATAGTGTTTCGCTGATTTGACGATCCTCTTCCCGAATAATCGCGTCCTCGTATATTATTTGGGTCAGATTGAGCTTGGGATAATTTATCGCACTGAAAATAGCACCTCATCCATGGAAACGTCGACGGGTGTCGATGTCAATTTGAATTTTCAACATCACTTCTGAACTTCTCGTATTCCATCGACATATGAAAATCGGAATTCCCAAGAACTATAGGAATCTCTTTTTATCTGGGATTTTGTGCACTTCATACACATAATTCAACTTATACAGTGGGAACGTATAGCGCAGAGGTTAGAGGTGGCTACGGCACACACGCGATCCCTTGTTCGACGAAACACCCAGGGTTCACCATGATTTCCATCCCACCAGAATCCGCAACTTGGCACAAGACTTGTCTGCGAGAATAGTGGCATTGAATGGATACATTGGTAGACCACCGCAAGTCATGGCACAAGCTAGATATGCACTCAATCATCTACAACTATGAGAAAATGAGGTCGAATGCATAGCTTATTCTCCAGAAGTTGGTCAACGCCAAGCGCTCTACCCTATATACACCTAACTCATAAAAAGAAAGAAAACAAAAGGTATGTTGAATAACTGTTGCCACTCAATGGCTTGTGGCTGGACGAAGGAGATGATGGTGTAACCGAGTGTCGAACTGTGCGAAGCAGTAGGCAATTGCCCTCAACCTATAAGATTATTTCAATCGAGAAGAAGTTCAAAAATTTTATTCAAAAGCTGAATGGATAAAAAGCCTACGCTGAAAGTTGTCGTGGTACTGCAAGAATGTGAGCCGCTAGGTGGTAAATCTCCTTACGATCTACAAGTGCTACCTGTACCAAAAACTTGCGGAATAATTTTAATGGTATCGCGATCAACTAGTGGAAGATATCTCACTCATCCGTGAGCACAATATGAAAATGAAAATCGTGCGGGACGCAAACGGTTTCTCAAGAAAACAATTCCTTTGCCGTAGTTTATGAAAAAATATGAAATGGGACGAAATTCGGGCAATTGCCTAAATAATATCAAACCAGAAGAAGTGGAGAAAAGAACATTTCGGGTTCCTTGCATAGCGTGAAAATGGAGAGCAGGTGGTACTACTCTTAATCAAGAATCTGACGCACGTGGCAATGTTCACCGTGGAAATCAAAGTACAGTGGTCCTAAGCTGCATGTGTGAACCACAACGACGTCTCAAAATGGATATATGACTTTCTTTTTGGCAGAACATTTTGTTCACTTCCATCGGCTAAAACCCTCTGTCGGTCATCCATAACGACAACTCTTCAAATTAGTGGCAAATTTATGATTCGATTGGTTTATATTCTAATGAAGCATCAAGTCCTGATATCTTTTGGTCTGAAAACATAGTTTGTTCGATGTTCGAGTTCGATAATATGTACTGCTTGTAGTTCAGTAAGTTATTGTTTCAAAAAATTAAGCAGAAAATTTGTTGTCCCTTAGCATGACAATGAATCATTTAGTAGGTTTAAAACAGTCCACGGTGATCCTCTGCATAGTTCTAGTTCAAGTCGTTCATTATGTTGATTAAATCTTATCTCATTTCATGAGATCTTACCCGCTATGAGAGAACATCCGTATCTATTCGTTCTCCGTTCACAGTATAGGTTTTAAATAAATAGACCATCATGGGAAATCTGTGACCCTAGCTAGGCTTGAATGTGGTTCATAGAGCAGGGTTCCGGTTAGAATCGTGCTAGCTCACCTGTTTAGGTCCAATCTAGTCGTAGAAATCGGTGTGAGACGACGTTTATGAAGAGTGTTAATAAATGTAAATGTAAATGTGAAGAATCCTTCAGTTGCTGTTATAGTCGGTAATTATATCTTTCATATGTTCGGCAATTCTTTTGGTTTCACAAGTTCACCGATCGACAAACATGAGGTCGCGACCAATTTTTTTTTACTGAAGAGAAAGCTAGCGCTTAACCGGATTTCGCATTTTCAGAGCTCGGAAAGGTTAAGTTGACTGACAACAACCTAGCCAAATACCCTCAAAAGCAAAGCAGAAAAAAAAGCACGAAACCAAGATTTCGATCGCATTGAAAAAATAGGTTCTTTGCGCATTCACCGTTTTCTATGGGTCTTTCACTGAGTGTTTCACGTGAAGACCACCCGCACGTAATTCACATGGAAGCGTAATGTGTCTCTCTCGCACTAAAATACCATGTTTAACTAAGATTGCGCGTGATCACGAGGCATTTCTCGCTGCGGTTCGTTTCTAGATTTCGCGGATTTATCCAGAATGCCTAGAAATTTAAGCACCTGAAGTTTTCGATCCTTGTGGGAGGATAGTGGTTTTTTCTAGAAAATCTTCCTCGCTACGTCTTTGTCCCCCATGCATTCCTAACAGAGAATTTGGTTCAACTTTAAATTTGCGATGTTCTCTTTTACGGAAGCGAAGTGGTCTACCTGTTTCGCCAGTGTATACTCCACGAACATTTTACAAGAGATCAGGCTTTACCACACCCGAATTCACGGAATCACCGCAACTACTTTCAGCGCATATCATGCAATTTTCCGTTCTGCATTGATGGCCACATAGGCTGTTACGAACTAATTGGCGTCTTAGAGTCTCCAGTGGTACTTCAATTACTATATCCAAATCCTCTAGACCAGCCCTTTTGAAGAGTTTTATAGCTTCACTTATTCCGTTGGTAAAGAAGGGCAAGATAAACAGGACTTTATCCTTGTAAGAACTACCGTTTGCGGACGTGGTTTCTTCTCTGCAGCTATCCCGAGCTTCGTGTTTGTCCGTCAAAAAAACACTGAGTCATTTCACCAATGTCGTGGTTAATAGGAAGAAGGTCTCTGGGCTTACAAGCTATGTTTTCGTATATCTCAGCATGCTTGAAGGAAATTGTTGCCATGTTGCCTGCCTTTGGAATTATTTGACGTGAAGACTAGGGAGAACTGTGCCGTTTTTGTCCAGGAAAGTCCGCTTGATTCCTTTGAAATAATTCTCCAAAAAAGAAAAGCGTTTCCGATCAGAGTTAGTAATGAAGCAAAGCAATAACGAAAGTCTCGACAGTAATTCTTCAAGTCCGTTTTTTAGATTGCTTCAATATCACATATATCTATCATACACACATATATATACACACATATATACTTACACACACGCTCATATATAAATACACACACATATACATACACACAACACGAGTGCCATATAACAACTTCGAGATTGCTGAACAAGAAAACAACACAATAATCCAGAAAGGAAACACTTGTTCATTAGTGCCAATGATGTTTTTGCAGGTCTCACGTATTTGCTGCTAAGGTTTAACTTCTCATTTGCAAAAATCTAAATTGAACTCGGTGTTCTAGTACTAAACCTATTGAGCATTAATCCGCTTGGATAGCATATTTATGTTGCACTGACACTGAAAAACGAAACGAAAGTCGCAACGTATCGCTGTAAGGTTGACGAATATGTTTCTGCTATTGCAGTGTGACCCATCCTCTCAGCGTGGTTCCTGATCTCGAACCTCCATGCCGTTACCGTATTCCCAGGTGTGGCGAATGCTTGGTAGGTGGGCCTATGAGTCGTTGTGGTACGATAATTTCTTATCATAAATACCAACTTACGTGGGTTTAGTGGTTAATGGTTAATTTTTGACCCATTACAAAATTATAGAACAGGTTTGTATAGTGACGAGTTGAGCGCTAAATGTCGTACGGATACAATGAACGATTATGAGAAGAAAATAGTCACCAGCTTTACATGCATTGTACACCAAGTTTTTCCATGTAGTGAGGAGCTTTTGTGTTTCTAAAAACCGGCCTTTATTTGACCTAGGCATAAACAATCAATATGTCCTTTGATTATTAGGCTAATACGAGGTTGATAAAAGTCTCATTCAGCTAATGCTTCCAAGTCTTCGTCGTTATGAAATAAGGATTTGTTCGATCCGATTGTTCACGGCCGTTCATATTCCCATGTGGGTCCTCGATATCGCCTCGAATCGAGTCCGATGTAGTGGAGCACCGATCGAAAGAAGCATCCTACAAATGTAAGAAGTGCTCGAAAACAATGAAGAGGAAATCATGTAAATACTCAATCATACACCTTATTAAATTTATCTGAAAATGAAAACAATCATCGATGGAACGGCTGTGTTGCCCAGATTCTCGATTTCTTGAATTTTTTCGTTGACAAGAAGATTTTTAGGAGTTTTGGGACAGCCCCGTCAACACAGAAGTGACCTGCATTTATTTCATTACAAGGACAAGCAGAAGTATTCTCGATTATCAAAAAGAAAAAAGGAAAAATGGAAAAAACGAATGACGTAAAAGCGTGGGATAAAATAAACAATCAACATTTTTTCATATCTTGCTTTTGCTTTTGTGCTTCTTTCTGCAAAAATGAATGGCTATTTCAATTCTACTTTTTGTCTCAGATAAATGGTAATAAACAGAAACGACTGCTGCTGTAACTGGTACGATGAATAATACAAGATGTGACCATGATTCTTTAAGAAAATCTGGTAAAAGATAAAGGATAGATCTCTCGGCGTTGATCAATCCCTGAGGGATGTGCATTCGACTTCATTAAGCATCGTTAGAGGTGAATGCATATCTGGCTTTTACAATGGCTCACGGTGGTCTACCGATGCATCGAGCCAGTGCTGCTACACTCTCAGACAAATCTGCTAGCGATTTTGCGACGCAGGACAAACGGAAGGCTTGGTGAGCCTTGGAAGCTGGGATCGATATCCCACGTGCATTGAAGGGCGCATCTGACCATTGCGCTATACGCGCCTCACATATCACATCTGTTTGACACACAGCGATCACCATAATCAACAAGAATGTTCACAGTAGACGCTCAATTCAACGTTACCTACAAACATAAGGAGTTGTTTTGGAATTTTTTTCACACATTTACACTTCAAAACTAATACAATGAGGAGACATCGTAACATCTAAATTTGGGTCAACTTTGCTCGCCATCACAAAATCGCTAGCGCCAAATTTCTTGTGAAGTATGAAGAAAAACGTTCTCTTTTATTGACCCAGCCCACAAGTTCTTATTCAGCGCGTACATAAGTAAGTTATATTCAATTCATCAGTGAATTTACAAACAAAACAGGAATGGCTAACGGGTTATGTCAGAGGATGAAGAAAGCCAATTTCAGTTTTCTCAACACCTCGCATTCAGAAAACAATTTTCAAAGTCCAGTTCACAAAAAAAACTATATTAAAAAATGTCGAATGCTCTTTTGTGATTATGAGCTTTGTAAGATTATAAATTGATTGTTCGTACAAGGTTGCTCACCAGGAAATGTGTGACAAAACATTTTGCAATGTGACTTCAGCAGTTCTTATGGTTGATACAACTTCCCATTTATGAGCCTTCAATATTCTCAATTTGGTACACTCACGACGATATGTTCCGTGTATGACTCGTGCAATACTTTGCAAGTTTAAGTCATGAATGACCCATTTTGACCACGGCTGATGAGCTGACTATGAAACAACATGCAACACGGTGTGCAGAACGAACGGGAAAACAATGCTAGCAAAACCTCAAACCCATCCTAACCGATTTCGACGATGATAGATTTGATGGACTGTGGTGGTAATTTGTACAATCTATATTAAAAAAGGACGCGTGTGGCGCAGTGGTTGGAGGCGGCACTGCGACACATACGTGGAATCGGTCACCCCGCCCATGACCCACCAAGCCTTTCATCTCTTCGAAGTCGCCAAATTGGTACCAGACTTGTTTACGAGGATATCAGCACTGGCTCGATACATCGGTAGGCCACCGCGAGTCATTGTAAAGACTAGGTATGCATTCAATCACCTCTAGCAATACTTAATGAAGTCGAATGCACATCCCTCAGAGATTGATCAAGGTCAAGAGCTTTATCCTTTATCCTCTTTTATGTCAAAAAAATTGAAAATAGGAAGACCGAAGTCGGAAGTTTTCGATTGGAATTGACGGGCACTGGCGCAGTAATGAGTCATAGTACAAGCCCTGAATACAAGGCCGAAGATCTATATGCTCCATATGCACTTGAAATTCTCCTATAAAGAAGATGGTCAGTCTTCATTAACACATTGGTTTAGCTCTTTTTAACTGCGAAAGTGCAATGTTCCGAGTGCTTGGAAGAACAAAAGGATCATGTCAATACACATGAAGAAAATCGATACAAAGTCGGAAACTATGTTTGACTTTGCTTGCTTTATGACAGGTGAATGTTCGAGTTATTCCTCAGCAAGACATGTAGCACATTCGCAAGACCAAGGACAGGTTTCAAAAACGTACGCTGCGATTGATTGTATGGTTACGAAACGTATATAAGAACAGCATAAAAGACCTATTGTCTTAATTTCACCTATTTTCCTTAAAAAGCCATGGACTCATTTAGAACAGGAACGATAATGAAACATCGGTACGGCGAACGTACCATTAATGACCACCCAAAGGTCCTCCATGTGTCATTACCGAAACTTCCTCAATCTACAATGACACTGCCATTTGCAAACAGTTATTCAAAAAGACAACTCCGTCTCCCCACGGTGATTCACGGCTACTCTAGATATTAGAGTGCAAAAGCATTGAACTGGATAAAGTAGAAAGTCAACTGTTGGCAGCTACTCCACTAGGGGCCTCGTGTAACGCAGTGGTCGGAGGCGCCCTGCAATACACATGGGTTCTATCTCCACGCCCCAGGCCCGCCTAGCCTTCCATCACACCGTAGTGTTCAATTTGTTACCAGACTTATCCGGGTGGATAACAACACTGGCTCGATATATAGGTAGGCTACCGCGAGTTATTGCGAAGGTCAGATCTACCAGGTATGTGAGTGTGTGTGGCGGGTGGGTGTACGTGTTTGTGTTATGCGTGCGTGGGCGGAAGGTAGAAGAGCGCGTGGGCGTGAGGTGTGCACCGGTAGGTTGCATGTGTATGAGTTGTGCGTGTGTGGCTGTGTGTGTGGGTGTTGTGTGTGGTCTGGTGTGTGAGTGCCGACACTGCTCAGTCTTCAGACGGTTCCGGAAGTATTACGCACAAATGAGTGGAGTGGCTGGCAATGAGACAGCGACTGACACCAAAAATCTTGCCATTGCATTTATGTATAAGGTGGAAGCACCAGTAACCAATCTACGGCCTTACTTTGCTGTAGATATACAGATATGCTCCACTTGAAATATTTGGTCATAAACTCATAAAGGGCGGTGAGTGGGCGAAGAAGGTATTTCGTGTTCAGTGTGATTGAAATCTCAGTTTAGTACTTTCTTTACTTGGATATGAAGGTATTTCGTTGGGTAGATTGCAGTCATCTTCACCTTTCCAGGCTCTCGGGTAGGCGAAATCCGCCTAAGCGTCAACTTGTCTGTAAATAATGAACGGAATAACAATGCCGTGCTTGCTCATCAGGTGAACAGTAAATTATTAAATACCGAGGTTAATAGAAAGGGAAAGGGGTCAAATGGTCATCAAAGCGGGAAGGAGGTTAAAGGGTCATCATTGCCGACGTTAATAGAAAATAGGTCGTGGGAATTACTCTCTTATGAGCCTACGTAAATAAAGGAATAGAACTACTTTCGCAGGATTACAATTTTGTTTTAACAATTACTGTTTTCTAACAAAATATAAAAGTGGCTTAGAGGAATGATCTACGTTCGAAGCTGCATTTCGGAATGGTGCACAAGGAAACTAAGATATTTTAAAGGCTTGAAATTGATGACATAGGAGAATTATAAACTTACACTAAAGTTCAATTTAGCAAGTGCTTTAATGGATATGCTTCACCTCTCATTTAGGGGTTCACACAAAAGTGACGAAGGATCCGAACGAAATCGTTGTAAATTGCCATGATGAAAGAAGCGAGTTGCTATGTGCAGAACACCCTATCCCATTTCCATCCACCGGTTTGCCAGAACGATATTGGCGGTCTGACAATAAGGAAGAAGATTATGAAGAAGGAAGCAAGTAGAGCAGTGGCAGTGGTGCCATTCAATGCTCACAACACTCTGGTGGGCCACTTGGGATGCGCAAGTTTTGTGATATGGAGTCATGTAAAGGAATTTTGACAAAAAACCAGCCAATTCTACTGTGAGATATCCACAGTGATGTTGAAATTTTTTGCGAAACTCCTAACCTGAGATCGCTGGTGCCTGAGGTGGAGATCGTACACGCTATTACTCTGGCCGTGGTGCTAACGCGTTCACCGCCACATCATGTGGATCCTTCGTTTCGCCTTTCCTCAGCCGTGTTTTACAGGCGCTATTAGCAATCACTCTCTAGCGGGATTGATCGAAGGAGCACAAATCGGCACTGAACGCAGTTAAGATGAAGCCGTATGGTGTGGTGATGAACGAGTTGGTCCTGGAAAGGGTAAAAGTGTGTTCGATCTCCACAGCAAACACCTGCAGTCTGGAGTTTTGCAAATATCTTACCATCATTTTAGTTGTATTTCACAACGTGGCCGCCATGAAAAAAGAATAGGCAGAAATTAAAAAGTGATTACATTGCTATCTAAACTGCTAAAACTAGAAGGTTTCCGCTATTTGATTGATCGACACCATAAATGCCGACACTGTGGTGGGCTGAAAGATGACATAATTGCCAAGTAATGCTCCACGTGAATTGAGAAGAACTCATCCGATGCATGAATGCATGCATGACAAATAAGCTTGAGAGTTCTTTAAGGGAAAGAGGACCAAGGAAAAACAAGCTGCATTGGGTCTTTTGCTTTTCGTTCATTTTGTGGAACCTATTTTGCTTTCTTAACGCTTTTTTTTACTGCCTTTTTCTTTTTAATGGCAGGGTATGTTGCGAAATATAACTCGTGTATAATGCTGAGATATTTGCAAGCTCCGGACCGCAGGTGTATGCGTTGGGCAACGAACGCGCTATTGTACTTTCGGGGGAGTAGCGCACTTCACCACCACACCATCCGGGTCCTTCGTTTTGCCTGTCTCTCAGCTAGTTCTATTGATCTTTTGCCATCAGCAATCACTCGTAAACTGGATTGATCTGGGGAGCCTAAATCGGCATTGAACCCAGTTAAGCTGAGGCTTAGTTATAATCACAATCTATAGGACCCGGATGGTGTGGTGGTGAAGTGGGCTACTCCCCGGTAAGGAAAATAGCGCGTGTTCGTTCCCCACCGCATACACCTGCGGTTCGGAGCTTTGCAAATATCTCAGCATTATATACCACTGTCGAATGTTATCCAATCACAATGATGAACAGTTGTTTACCTATCAAACTCTCTAGTGTAAAAAAATGCACCAAAGTAGACAAGGCATCAACTGGAAGACGTCACCAAGCAAAGCAGTTGAAGAAGAAAAAATGGTAACATATAGAAAATAGTAGATAGATCTCTGCAGGGCAGAGTTGTCCTTTCCATGGCTCCGTCATATTTTCAACTTCTTAAATTCTAAATTCCAGTTGTACAAAAATTTTCCTCTTGTTGAAAAGCGGCAAATCCGTAACTCACATGAAATTAGACGTCTTCCCAAACATCAGCCACTCAAAGTTAAATTTTCGGTGTCCTGTGTTAGAAATCGGTTTTGAATCGTTCGGAGGTCCTTTAAGTAGAAAGACTGTCTTTTCGTGTTATTTCTTTGTTCATAGAATGATGAGCACCAGTCGGAGCAACTTTGAGAATCCTATTCGGCAGATTGCCATTTTTGTCAGGGTGTAATTAAAATAGTAAAGATATAGTGTCGCTTTTTCGAGTACACATGCAGGTGAGCCGAAACGGTGATTTTCTCCCAAAGAAACTATGTTTTACTTCAGCAACTTTTGATTCCTATAAAAATGAACGTCGCAGAAAATGATTTACGTCAGAAGTTGTTTTCTGGAGCGTTGCACGTGGAAACTAAAATGTTTAAAAGGACTGGATGTGGTTCCAAGGCACAACTATGATGTTAGGCCGAAGCTGAATTTAGTACATACTTTACTGGTTGAGCCTCACAAAAGACATCAAGTTTAGGTGACAGTGACGAAAACTCCGGAGAAGTTCGTTGCGAACGGGCCTGATGACAGGCGACGTGCTACTCTGTTCAGAACACCCTGCCACATTTGCCTCGACCAGTTCGCCATGATAGCATTTGTTGTCTGAAAACAGTATCTTCAACGAGGCAGAAAATTTTCAACAAAGATGTAGGTAAAACAGCGACAGTGGTCGCTCAACATGGGCAAGCCACTGGTTCAACATAGACGAAATCAAAAAAATCTCACTCATCCGACAGTGGTAAATTGGCCTCAGACTAGTCTGAGACCAGGTAGAATCCCACAATTCCTAAACGTTAAAATCACCGACTCTACGGATTGCCAAATTGACAACATCTTTCGCAGAATTTACAAAGAAGACTAAAATTCAAACGCGGTACACAAATCCGCAAAGAGCTTCGAAAACCTCCGATGATGGCTGCCAGGGAAGAACTCGAATGAGAGAATGGCCGGAATCTGTACGATTTTTGTCATTTCCAGTCTTTCGGGAAAAATTCGATACAAAACAGGCCACTATACCGTAAGACTTCCTGACATCGTCAAGTGCTCCGCGGGAATGGATCCAATAGTGTTTGCCATACTGACCATGCAGTTATCCATGATACATAGGCTCGTCACTGTGCCTCCAACTATGAAGCAGTAATTTCCCATGTCTTGCATCCCTGCAAAAAGATTCATCAAATTATTGAAGAGTCAGCAAGATATGCGGTTTCAATAAATTTGATTGTATGAAGTGGAGAATTGAATTTAGACCCTATATAACTGCAATGTGCTATGGACTCACATCTGTTGGCTACTGTAGGATTAGTGTAAGCAAAATTGCACTGAAGCGGAGTGTAGTTAATCTGAACAGTGAGCTGGCTCAGAATTAGCGATATCAAAACATCTGAGAGCCCAGCGCTACGACCCTGTTGTTCGAGTACGTCGAACACCTAGAAAAAATCCCAGTTCATCGGTGGTCATTTCGAAAGTGCGGCATAAACTGCTGGATGTACCACATTGTCAACCACATCATACCTGAAGCACTGCGAAGGCCTGAAATTTTTCAAATACACGAATGTCTGTGAGTAAAATCACAAACCGCATCCATTATTAGTCTTCGCACGAGCCCTGTGGCTGCATCAGCACTTCTTGAAATACCGGGAATACTCGCTGTTACACTTGCTGAACTGCTGTGGGCCATTGCCGCAGGAATTGTGAAACCGTTAACGTTAAAGTTGATCGTACTTCCTGTGAAAAACTTTTCGCGTTTGTAGATGAATCAACCAATAATTTCAAAAAATTCAAGCTACACTTTGTGTCTTCGGAGTGTCACTTATTTGTCTCATGGTAATACTCAAGGTTATGTTTCCTTCTTTTGCCCTCTATATCGTCAACGACAGCAGACGGATAAGTGACAGAGTTCTTTCTAGCAATTAACCTTGATTGTCTTAGTTGATTAGTTTTTTTCTCATTACCTTGTCCTGGTGGCATTGGTGAGCAACCGAGCACAGTAGAGAAGACCGACAAGCAGACCAGTAGACAGCTTGCTATTACTGCATGTAAGGTTGCTGAACTTACCATTTTCATTAAGATTTGTACACCTGGAAAGATTCACAATGCGCTTTAGACTTACTTTAGATCTGAACTGTTTAGTTGAAAGACATTTGAAAATATCAATGAAAATAAACATAGAAAATCCAGAGCTGATAGAGCTTCGCAGCAGCTGTCTACCAGAATTCTATCTATCCTCGGAGACATTCCATTTCTTTTACTTAAGAAATGCATCCGCGCTTATTGGTTAGGAAGTGACAGTAGAACAATAACTTTCGGGTAGTTATCGGTTGTTGTTAACTCAGTGTTTTTAAGCCTAGAGAAGATCTAGTACCAATTTTTAGATTATTGCTACCACTGTTCTACTCGCAGAATATTCAGTGCTACGGAAGTCGCTTGAAAACTAGTGGGTAAGATGGAATTGTGCGAAGGGAGATTTAGCATTTCTAGCAAACTACACAAGCGCGGAGCACCACACTCCTAAAAATCATTAGTGAACAATGTGAGTGGCCAACCACAGCACACGTCAGGGAATGCGGAAGAGTAGGAAACGCAAAAAAAAAAAACAGTGTCCTGCTCAGGAATGGGATAAGGATGATTATGAGCAATCATTTCATTAGTCATCTTTTAAGGAGCCGTTTTTGAATATGGCGGAAGGAGGAAACAGTGAATAGTTTTTACGTCCTTCCCACGTCAGCAAAATAAGTGTCTCATAACCAGGAAGCGTCGTTATGTCGGATAATTTAAGTAACGAAATGATGGAATTGGCTTCTTTGGCTAAAGATGCAGCTTTTATCAAGGCGGGAGTTTTTGAAATAAGTACGTAGAATTTCAATAACGGAACGGAACCTGTGGAATGATCTTCTTCATTGCTTCCACGTCAGAGGTGTCTTCATTTATCGCCGAAAGAAACTGGTGTACTATAACACCATAATATTGTTCAGTTGTTCTTTCCAAATCCTGTTCCCACTCATCACTACGCACTGTGACTCCTACGATATTGCGGTTTCGTACACTTTTTTTAAAGTTATAAGTCAACATGTATGTAGAAGCGAAACGAGGTATATTTACTGCGGGAGTTCGAGAATGTGCATGTCGACCACGAGGAAGCAGCAGTGACTGCCAGTCCTTCCGCTTGATGTTCATTGTTTTAGTAATGATGGAATAGTTCAACTACTTCATTCTACTCGTCAGCCTTCCCACAACCTCACTGTGGCCGTCTGTCTTAAAACACTCTCGGCAACTACACCTTTATTGAAAAATCGGGGGTGATAACATTTAATGCGTGGTTGAGACGAAATAGTATTAAGAATTTTCAAACTACCTGAGCCGATGCAGTATGTCATTCATTCTTCACTTTTCTTCGTAATGGCTTCGTTTTCTAAAATTTATTTTTCTTGCTTGATTTCTTGCCTAGTGCTTATTCGCATTTAAACGCTTTGATTTAACTTGAGTTTTCTCAGAGATTGTTCGAAAGTCCAGCTTTTACTCGCATTGTCATTTGCTGTATGTACGAGTTTTTCTGCCTACCATTAAAGGAGACTACGACCAATGAAGCCGATGCTCAACTCAGTGGAAAATGTTTTCACTTCCGCAGATAATAGTACTTCCTGCTCTACAAAATTTAACTGCATTTTTTCTCGAATCGTTCTTCAAGTCGTTTGCGATCGTTGAATTTCTAATTCTAGCGCGCCATCAAGCCATAAACACTTTCTTGTTGCTCAAATTGTGAAAGCTGGAAAATTCTTTATTGAAGTGAATCAGGACAGTGGCCCTCCTGACGTCTAATGCACCATATTCTATTGATGAGCAAACACCCGGCTGTTACCACATTTGTTATTGGTTGTTAGCAATCTTGACGGTTAGTTGAGCATGAAAATGCCAACTGAAATGCGAGGGACGCAATATTTCGACATGATTTGCTACAATAAGGAAGGATATCCGTGATTCACACGCTTTAGCAACGCTCTACAGTGTGGTTCATCACCTGTACCATCGCTATTCCCGTTGATCGTCGAGTGACGCGACAGAACTTCCCATTTTTCGTTGTCGCGTGCAAGAGTAGCCCAGTAGGTTCTGCTCGGTCTAGGGGCTCGTTGAGCACCATATCTTCTAGGCTTTTGGTAAAGGACTCTGAACATTGGGTGGGTAGTCTTCCTACAGTGCGTTTAACATTCAAAGGAATCCAATCACCAATGGTCCTTGCCCATTGGTTGTCGTTCATACGCATTACGTGCCCGGCACAATATATCTTTCACTGCTTGAAGTACTAAACGGCATCTTTGAATCTTTGACTTTTGATCATTGACGGAGGTCAGAGCATCGGATCCCTTGCCTTATCTGTCTGATACGAGACACTCCTAGCATCGCTCTTTCGACTGTTCTTCCTTATGAGTGCCCAGATGTTTCTCGATCGTCTACGCAACGCGCGACCCAAGAGGGCGTACGTGTTGGAGTCCTTCCACTTTAATGCGCTTTGAACCAACGTATCAAATGACTCCGCAAGGCAAGCCATATTCGAATTTTTTTTGATTACGGAAGAAGAATAAATATGCATAGCTTGTCCATCGAACAGCATATGGCTCTCTTAACGGAGTGCCTAAACTGGTCGATTTTCAGATGGACCGTGAAATACTACGTGCAAATGAGGAGGATAGCAATGAGGCAGCGACTGGCACCAAGCCTTGCCATTGCGTTTATATCTAAAATAGAATCTTCCGTTCTCGGTATACGACCGCTACTCTACTGTAGATACATTAGTAATTGTTCATCGTCTTCTCTAAACAGCAGGAAATGGACAAATGCTTTGAATTATTAAACGAGCAGTCTGAGCATATTAGATTCACCTGGGAGAAACCGAAAGAAAATTGGCTTCTATTTTTTAACGTTCAAATCGGCTTATCAAATAGCGGTTACATGAGCTCGGAATATAATAAATCGGACCTCGGCGATTTTCGAAGAAGTTCGATTCTTCAACACAAGGGCAATAAAGTTCGCGGAGCAATTTTGTTTAATTTTCTTGCCTTTGAACATAAATCGAGCTCCAAGGGATTGAAATCATGTTGCTCTCAGTAACAGTGCCCCTTTACCACTGCTGCACCAAATAGGTTAGATGAAACGGATAAAGTGGTGTGGGGGATACGAAGCACTAACTTGATATATCTGTCCCGAAAAGTCCGCTACAATCTGCTCTTGTAGATTGCTGTAATCCGTCAGAATGTAGTTCAAAGAATGACATAAGTGCATAATAACTCTCCTTTAACGAAGTCACTGTTCTACTGAAGAGCAAACATGAGGCCGTTACTCCATTTTCTATTTGCAAACAAGCTGACGTTTCAGCGGATTTCGCCTACCTCAGAGCTTGCAGAGCTCAAGGCGACTGCGATTTATACAGTCGAACATCTCCATGAGAATAGAATAGAGTAGAATAACGAGGAATAGAGCAGCAACATCGTTTTTGCTCGTCAGCACAACAGTGAATTATTCGATCAAAAGCGAGGTAAATGGGAACTCGGTCGCGGGAATTATTACAAAATGTGGCAGCCAGATATTTCCTCCTTTTAAAAAAAGTACTGTGACTGAGACAAAATACCATCCTAGTTCGACAGACAATACACCTTTCCCGCCCTAGTATACTACTCCAACTCGTTCAGAACTTAAACAAACGAAGACTACTACACGGTGTACGCGTACTGCCGGTGGATATACTTATTAAGATGATCTTATAAACTGATCATTGTTGAGCTGATGCGGGGTTGGTATGAGTTTCCGTTGTAGTTGTCGTTGGTCGACGGCTGATGTTTCGACGACTTCGTCTTCCTCAAAGCCTCGACGTGTTCTATACAAGCATAGTTTAATAATTTGGCAAAAAACAAAATAAAAGTATTAATGAAGATCTAACATGTGAATAAGCGCCATATTAATCAAAAACTACTCACCGTGCTCCTACGAGTGGGAGTGCACACTTGTTGTTTACGGGGCGGTGAGTGGGACCCCCTCCCAGAGTTCGAAAAATCATTCTGAAATAAGGCACCAAGCCACGTGTGTTAGTGAAGCATTCGCGTTTTCGGTTCATCTTTGGATTTTTGAAATTTATCCGAACCACGCCAAGAGTCTTACGCGTTGGTATTTATGATTCCTGCGCTAGGATTCGGGCAGTTATTCGAAAATCACCGCTACCGCGCTTTTGTGCTCTATATGTATCCAGAGAAGTGCTTTGTGGAGTTTTAGCTCTTCCATCTAAATGTTCTTTTATGCGAACACAAAGTGGTCAACCCGTTTTCTCGATGAATTCCTCACGGCATGCCTTACACGAGATCAAGTATATTATACCTAAACTCATGCAATCCCCATCTCTCCCGTTAGAACAGATCGTACGGTTTTCTGAGCTGCACAAATGACTACAGAGGCGGTTGCGAACTAATTGACGGTGCAGGGTATTGGGTAGGAAGTCCATAATCGCCACATAATCTTGAACACCATTTTTTCTTAAGCAATTCTTAATGGCGGGATTTTTCATTTCATATGAAGGGTAGCTTAAAAGGCATCTTACGTTCGACACTTATTTTGGGGAACAACCCTACGCTTTTGTCCGACCCGAGTGACTTCTGCTTCGTACCCATTAGAAATGGCCATTTTTCGTGCCAAATTTAGCGATTCCTTTATTACCACTTTTCCTGTGCACACTTTTAAGCCGTTCGGCACACGTTTTTGATGAATGCTTTTTTCATGTACGAAGAATGAGGGGAGAGGTAGTGAACTAGTATATTTTTACTACTTGGCTTTCAATGCCATTTTCTTATTTCACTTTCTAAAAGCTTTATGGGGATTTTAGGAATAGAAGCCAGTTCTCGGTTGGTTCCTTCCGTGTGAATTTTATACATCCTGACTGTCTATTTAACAATTCAAATTCAAAGCGCTCATTCTTGCGTTCTTGTGTGGAACAGACGAAGAAGCAGTCGTCTATATATCGACAGTAGAGTAAGGGTCGGCGATCAAGAGCTGGAGCTTCCACCTTAGACAAGCGATGGCAAGACTTGGTGCTAATCACTGTCCTATGGCCAACCTCTAATTTGTGCAAAATATTTTCCGGACCACCTGAAGATTGAACAACTAATACACTGTTTTAAGAGAGTTGTCAGCTGCGCAATCGACAAACCGTACACTTCTACTTTCTTTTCGTGCTCTACGAGCAGTTCGAGAACCGCTTGCACTCACTGCGGAATCATTCGATACGCTGGTATAGAGCGGAGTAACATTGAATGACTCCATTGCATGCGTGCCGTTTGGTTGCGCGCACCGTAGGTGGTCTAGAAATATTTTGATGTTAGGTGAATAGGTTGGAGTGAATTTTAGCAACTGAGTCAAGATAAAGTTTATAAACCACGTTACTCTATTTGTTGCAATCGATGATTGGTCGAACCTTGAATGACGAAAGGACGGTGGACGCGAGATGATCAGCAGAAGCAAGTTTGTGCGTTTTGATAGCAAACACAGGACAGGACAAGTTGGAAGGTCGTTCCTTAGTTGAGAAATACCTAAGGACTCTGAACACACTGCCTTTACCGTGTTGGCCCACTCTCGATTTAATTTCGGGTTCTGATTTCTTTATTCTTTTTTAGAGGATGGTTGATAGAGAGGAACATCGAGACGTTTTTCTCTTGTTCTAACACCCAGCTGAATGGGAATGACCAGGAATTCTCCACCTTAATTATTAATAGAAAGTCGCATAGATTTTGAATTTAAACGCTCTCCAACCTGGGGCATACCACATTTTTGTTGAGGTCAGAGCTAAATTTTCTTTATTGGTAGTGATTAAGCACGCGAAAAATTTCGTTCGAAAATAAGCGAAATGCAGGGTAACCTACGCCGTTAGTTAGTTTACAATCCCTATATGATCGTTTGTGCAGCTCGGAAAACTGCATGAACTGTCCTAACGGGCGAGACGGGATTGCATGAGTTCAGGTACAACATGATCTCGTGTAAGACATGCACTGAGGAAACGGGTAGGTCATTTTGTGCTCGCATAGAAGAAAATTTGGAGGGAAGAGCTGATGTTCGACAAAGTACTCGTCTGGGCACATGTAGATCACAAGAGCACAATGGCGATGATTTTCAAATGAGTGCCCGGATCCCAGCGCAGCAATCAAAAACACCAACGCGTCAGACTCCTGAGGTGGCCTGGATAAGTTTCAAAAATCCAAAGATGAACCGGAAAGACGAATGCTTCGATATCACACGTGACCTGGCGCCTTATTTCAGAATGATTTTTCATCCTTTTGGTGGGTGTTGCTCGCCGTCCCGTAAACAACACGCGTGCAGTCCCAATCGTAACAGTACGGTGAGTAGTTTTGATCAATATGGCGTTTATTCATATGTTAGATCCTCATTAATAATTTGGTTTTTTTTCTCTGAATAATTAAGCTGTGCTTGTATAAAAGACGCCGAGGCTCTGAGGAAGACGAAATCGCCGAGACGTCAGCCGTCGACCAACAACACCAACAACAATTACAACGGAAACTCATACCAGCCCCGCATCAGCTCAACATTGATCAGTTTACTAGTTCATGTAAATAAATATATTCTTTGACAGTCCGCATACACCGTGTAGTAGTCTTCGTTTGTTTAAGTTCTGAACGAGTTGGAGTAGTATACTAGGGCGGGAAAGGTGTATTGTCTGTCGAACTAAGATGGTATTTTGTCTCAGTCACAGTACTTTTTTTAAAAGGAGGAAATATCTGGCTGCCACATTTTGTAATAATTCCCGCGACCGAGTTCCCATTTACCTCGCTTTTGATCGAATAATTCACTGTTGTGCCGACGAGCAAACACGATGTTGTTGCTCTATTCTTTGTCATTCTACTCTATTCTATTCTTATGGAGATGTTTAACTGTGTAAACTGCACTCATCTTCAGCTCTGCAGGCTCTGAGGTAGACGAAATCTGCTGAAACATCAGCTTGTTTGCAAGTAGAAAATGGAGTAACGGCCTCGTGTTTGCTCTTCAGAAGAACAATGACTTTTTTAAAAGAGAGTTATAATGCATTTAGGAGAAAGGAAATGAACGAAGATGTTCTTCTTACTTGGTTTTCTGTATCACTATGTCAAGTAACCGCTACTTGATAGGTTTATTTTAGTTCGTAACTGCCTGCATGCGCGTCTATGTGAAGCAACAAATTGCGTAATTTTCCCTTACGGCAGGGACGGTGACTGCATGAGTTCAGGTGCGATATACCTGATTTCTTGTATTACCTAAGTAGACGAATATATCGGCGAAACGGGCAGACCTTTGTGTATCTATATAAAAGAACACCTAGATGGCAAACGAAAACTAAGACAAAGTATCGCACCAGGCACGAATAGTATGCAAAAACATAGCGGAGACGGTTTTGAAGTAAAAGTCAATATCCTAGCACAGGAGACTAAAACACCAGCGCGAAAACTTGAGGGTTTTTGGATAAATGCCAAAAACCCAACAACGCGTTGCAAGGATGAGATGAATGCCCAGTGGTCATACGCGACCTGACCCCGTATGCTCGCATCAATTTATGATGTGTAATATTGCAGTCATCAACCGTCTGCGACTATAATCTGTTCTAATCTTCCTCATTGGAAGTCACGTAAAAAACGGTGAGTTTTTCGAAAAGGTGTAAATCATGTAATTGCTATAGAGTTTTCCGTCCTTTTGTAAGTGTTATTGAAGCATTTGGCCTAGTGGATTGTATATCAGTATACCCTTCCAGGCTGTGAAGAAAGCGATACTGCCGAAACGTCAGCTAGTGTTGCATTGTATTGTGTTTCTCTATGAAGTAAATGTATGCTGTTTAACAACCTCGCGATTGCTGAACAAGAAAACAGCGCATTCATATTCCAATGGCGAGGTTAACAGAAAGTCGATCCTGGGAATTGTGTTGAGTATTTGGGAGCACTGCGCCTGGAGGAGAATAGTGGCCAGGTCAGTGTTGCTTTGTTGCTCTATGAGGTCTAATGGTAAAATAATTTTGCGGAGGAAGTTCGAAGACCTTTTGAGTACATTGCATAATATGGCTGCTTCAAGAAGGTATAGAAATACTGCTAGTGAAGATCAAATGAGTCAGAGTAAAAGAAATAGCGCGCCAGAAAATCAAGGACTAACCGTATTAGGAGGCATGGCTCTCCCTGAAGAGGTTCGTACGTTATTAAAACTGGGCCCAATTTTCTCACCATCTGAAACCATTGCTAAGTTATCCTTGACATGGTTCGCATGTGATTCGCATGATCTGTAAGGCAGACTCCGCATTAAAGCTAGAGCTATAGCGCAAAATGTCAGTGAATAAAGGGAAGTAAGTGGATTACCACTACCACAGTTCCATCGACTGTCCATTATAGAGCAAGACCCCAACAACGAAGTCTACATCAATTTCGGATATTTACGAGAGAAACCTTAAAGGCCCTTAATCACTGCAGTGCGAAGAGATTTCGCTTTAACCTAACAGAAGTGCAAAAATGCAGTATGCGGGAGGTACGAGGGCTGATAAGGTTGAAAAACACAGGATCAACCGTTATTGGTAAAAGCGAGGAGTTTACTGTAATTCCTCATAAGTTAGATGTTGAGACAACAAAACAGCATCTTGAATATGCTTTCCAGTATAGTCCATCATATTTGAAGGAATTTGAAAGCCAATACCGAAGATTAAACAACGAATGAGTTGAAATGGAAGATGTTGCCGATTTAAAGTCATTAGTTAACTTTTAACTCAAAGGTAAATTACCAGGATGTCTTGTCTCATACTTATCAAATCTTATATTTCAGTATCCAGTGATGAACTTGTGTCTACCGATCCATTGTTGTTCAAGATTCGACTTGTCGTTACCTGTGTAGACCAACCAACGGATAGGATAACAGGGTTTTTAACCCAAATATCCACCCGGTTGTTAATGCGCATTCCAGCCCATCTTATAAACACCTCGACCGTTTACGTAATTCGCGTTCTAACAGAGCGTAAGTGATGGAGTCCCACGACGTTACCTTCCTTATGGAACACGGAGAAGCAATGAACGTGTGTGATTTCACTGTATAACATTTCGTGCTATTTTTAAAGGAGCGCTTAGACTGCTTAGTCATCAGATGGTCCGGAAAGTACTACGCACAAATGAGAGGGTTGGTAATGGGACAGAGACTGGCACTGAACCTTGCCATTCCATTTATGTCTAAGGTGGAAGCACCAGTAACCAATCTCCGGGCATTACTTTACTGTATATGAATAGATGATTGCTTTGTTATTCCCTCAGCAAAAGAGGAATTGGACAAGTGTTCTGACGCATTGAATGAACAGTCAGAGTACATTAAGTTTAGTCAGGAGAAACTGGAAGAAACTTGCCTTTCATTTCTAAACGTTCAAACTGACCTATACGATAGCGCCTACGTTGGGAAATGGTTCCGAAAGTCAAGCAGTGAAAATACACCCATTTATTACCTATTCTCGCAACCCTCACACAAAAAGAGCGCATGTAAGAAACATGTTTCGGAAAGCCATCAGCGTGCGCAAAGGAAGCTAACAAAAGGAGGAATCTCAGAAATTGGCGCCGCAAATGGCCATTTCCAGTCTTCACGAGACTATCTCTTCGGGATAGGTGTAGCGGAAAACTTAAGCCTCAAATCGTACCTCTAACTGTAATAAGATACCGCTTGTTCTGTTCTTCAGCTCAAACGAAATAAGTGCAGCTATAAAACGTAGCTTAAGAATGCCGGTCTAGAGAATTTGATAACAATATTTGAAACATCATCGAGCGCTCCATGACACCAGCTAGTTCGCTACCGCCTGTATGACCTTCTAAATACAGGGCAAAATTGTACAACATGCTTTAACGAGCCGCTTAGGGAGCTTTCAAAGCATTGAGGATGTAATGAAGGAAACAAAGTATACCCAACTCCGTGCCCACCCTTTCGAATAAACGGTACTTTCTGCCCTAACGTATGCGTCACAAACGTGGTCGCTGTGTAAGCAGAGCGAAAGGTCGCTCGGCGTTATCGAATGCGCAATCAAAAGGACGATGCTAGGAGTATCCCGCACCACACAAGTAAGGGAGGGAATCCGAAGCTCCGATCTGCGTCAGCGATCAAAAAATCAAAGATGCCGTTCTGCGCGCCAAACAGTAGAAGATAAGCTCGACGGGACACTTAATGCGTATGAATGACAACCGATGGACAATAGCCGTTAGTGACTGGATTCCTCGGGATGTCAAGCATACTGCAGAAAGACCACCGACCCGATGGTCAGAGTTTTTCACGAAAAGCCTAGAAGAAAGATATGATGCTCGACGAGTCCCTAGAGCGAGCAGAACCCACTGGGCTACTCTTGCACACGACAGGGAAAAATGGAAGATTTACCGACGCGCGCTGGAGACACTCGACGATCAACGGGACTACAGGTGATAAGATGATGCCCTAACGGTGGAGATGGTGATTGTATGAGGTCGAACGCAGTTCTGATCTCTTGTAAAGGCTTCGGGTACGAATATATTGGTGGAACGGGTGGACTATTCTGCGTCCGTGTGTAGCAACATCTAGTTGCTAAACGCAAGGTTAAGCCAAATACTCCACTAGGCACGCACAGGACACAGAGATGTAGCAGCGAAGATTTTGATGTAGAAGTTATCATCCTCACACAGAAATAGAAAACATCAGTGCAAAAACCCTCGAGGCATTCTGAGTGAATTCTAAGAATCCGAAAATTGAACCGCAGTGAGGAATGCCTTTTAACCAAGCGTGATCTCAAACATTGTTTGGTACCAATATTTGAACGTAAGAGGAACACTACACTTTCATTTGAACTCGGAGAGGTTGGTCTCCACGGGACGTGCCCTAGTGGTGGACTCAGAGAAAGTGTTCGGTGTGCATAAAAGCTATTTTGTGTCTAATGTGATTACAATGTTTGTTTAGGACTTTCTTGGTTTGGATATGGAGGTGGTTGCCTGGGTGAATTGCTGTAAACTTGACCTTCCCACCCTCTGAAGAAAGCGATTTTCGCCTAAACGTCAGCTTCCCTGTGAATAAAGACTAGAATAACTATATCATGTTTGCTCATCAAGACAACAGTAAATTATTCGACGAATGCCGAGGTTAACAGAAAGTCGGTCGTTAGAATTCCTTTCTTCTAAGCCTACGTAAATAGAGGCAGTGAATTATTTCCGCAAGGTGACAATTTTCGTTCTAAGATTTGCTGTTCGTTAATAAAATATACAAATCGCGGCGTGGAACAACGATTTACGTTAGAAATTGTATTCCGGAGTGATGCACATGGACACTAAGATATTTTAAGGGCTTGAACTTAACGACATAGCAGAAGCATGAACCTACACAAAGGTCGATCCAGCGAGCCCTTTAACGGAGACGCTTCACCTCGCACATTACGGTTCACATGATGGTGACGAAAGCTGCGAAGGAATTCATTGCAAATGGGCACGATGAGAGGCTGCGTGCTGCTCAGATCATACTGTTACATTTTTCTTGATGTTTGCCCGAATGATGTTGGTTGTGTGGCAATAAGGCAGAACATTTTGAAGACGGGTGCAGGTAGAGCAGTAGCAGTGGTGCCCTTCAGTGCATCCCACACTTTGATGGGTCGGTCTGGATGCATACACTGTGCGATGTGGGATCTTGTAGAAAAATTTTGATATAGAGCAATCTGCTCTACCGTAAGACAACCACAGTGATGCCCAATTACTTGCGAAATCCCGCGGAGCGGGTGTCTGCGGAAGAGACCGAACACACTATTAAGGTTTCCGGGGGCTAAGGCGTTCACCACCACACCGTGCGGGTTCCTCGTTTTACCTTCCTGTCAGCCGTCTTTTGTACATGCTATCAGCAATCTTGCGGGTTGATCTGGGGAGCCCAAATCGGCATTGAACCCAGTTAAGCTGAGGCTGCAGTTATAATCACAATTTTAACTTATTATTTACTGCCTACCCTTTTTAACAGCAGAGTATATTGCAAAATATAACTCCAATGATGCAGAAAAATTTGCAAAACTCCGGACCGTAGGTGCCTGCGGTGGAGAACGAACACCCCATTGTCCTTTCCCAAGTAACGCGTTCACCACCACACCATGCGGGTCCTTCGTTTCGCCTGTCTTTCAACTATTTCTAGCTTCTTTCTATAGAAATAGCTGAGAAACATGCGAAGCGAAGGACCCGCATGGTGTGGTGGTGAACACGTCACTCCCCGGAAACGACAATATCGCTTTCGTTCCCCACCGCAGGCACCTGCGGTCCGGAGTTTTGCAAATATCTCAGCATCATTGAAGTTATATTTCGCAATATACCTTGCCGTTAAAAAGCGTAGGGAGTAAATAATATGTTAAAACTGAAAATATATTTAGTTTTTGCCATGAGCAAAATCTTTGGCGAAAACAGCATAAAATATTTCATATCGATCCTCATCTAATTGCAACTCTGGCGGCTTTCAAACGGGCCATTTTTAGCCAGTGAAGAATGAACTGCCTTTGCACTGGTTTTTCTTTCGGTATTTATAAGAATAGAATAAAGAGTGGGATGCAGAAATACTCGAGATGAGGTAAGACAGCTTCCAACAATTTAACCCTTTGCCTACTGACGGGTTTGAAATGTTACCAATCAGAAGCCCATTAACGTTGCCGTATGGTCGGGGAATTTTATTATTTTCTTGTATGAGCCGTCAACCTATCTATTGTGCGGATCTTACCAGTTTTTGCATTCGATTCCATTTTCTTGCATTTATCATCTCCAGTGGTCCTCCAACAAATCGCATGCTGTCTCAAGTGCTGTTTGAAGGCTTTGTCTCCTTTTTTTGTTGGGCTGTTTTTAACCTTATTAGCGAAAGAATACATATTGACTTGTCCTCTTTATTCAATCGTATAGTATGTTGGTCGAGTTAATTCTACTTGCAATCTTAGACGTGGTTGGGTGAAGGTGGTACCACTTGCATTGGAAGAGAAGCGTTGGAGAGGGTGTCGAACGAGCGCCTTTGCTTCCTGATCGATGGTGTCACTAACCACAGCGCTATCCCGTCCTGTTTGGATAACTGAGCATTATTATATATCTACATCATATAATGGATCACACATACAATATACCTCTCAACGGTTTACCGCGTCATCGTGGCTGGGAGGTATTCCTGGGTGTCGGACTGCGATATACAGTGGGATATTCATCCCTAGGTAGGGTCTCCCAAACTGAGGAGTCCAGCGTTTCCATCAGGAAGCCTTGATAAGAGTAAACCAATACTAGGACCGACACTCCGCCGTCCTGGTATCGAAGTCTCATGGTGGTGAATTTCCCTCTGATTCACATAGGCTACGACTGGCCGTGGTGGTGAAGCCCTGGGAAAGACTTTGGTTAGGCTGGCCTCGGGACTCCAGGGAACCAAAATGCCTTAACCAGCAATTCTTATTTATGTGCAATATTTATTATGCAATATTTATGTGATCTTATAAACTGATCTTCTTAAGCTGACGCGAGGTTGGTACAGATCTTCGTTGTCGTTGTCGTTGTCGTCGTCGTTGTTTTTGTCCCGACGTGAGGACCTGTCTACCACGTAACATCACGGCCCTGAGGAAGGCGAAGTCGCCGAAACGTCAGCCATCGATCAATGACATCAAAAACTCTTAACAAGGCTTCCTGATGGAAACGCCGAACTCCTTCTCAGCTTGGGAGACCCTGCCGTGGGAGACAAATTTCTCCGCTGTGCATCGCAGTACGACACCCAGGAACACCTCCCAGCAACGATGACGCGGTAAACCGTTGCAAGGAACGTTCCCAATAAAACTTCAATGATGCTGAGATATTTGGAAAACTTCGGACCGCAGTTGTCTGCGGTGGGAAACGAACGCGCTGTTGTCCCTTCCTGGGAGTCACGCGCTGTTGTCCCTTCCTGGGAGTCACGCGCTCACCACCACACCGTGAGGGTTCTTCCTTTCGCCTGTCTTTCAGCTAGTTCTATCGATCTTTTGCCATCAGGCGAAACGAAAGATCCGCACGGTGTGGTGGTGAACGCGTTACTAGCCGTAAGGGACAATAGCGCGTTCGTTTTCCACCGCAGACACCTGCGGTCCGAAGTTTTCCAAATATCTCAGCATCATTGAAGTTCTATTAGGGACATTCCTTCCAAATGTTTACCGCCACATCGTTGCTGGGAGGTGTTCCTGGGTGTAGGACAGCGATGTACAGCGGGGATTATCTCCTCGGCAGGGTCTTCCAAGCTGAAAAGGATTCCGGGGTTTCCATCAGGAAGCCTTGCAAAGAGTAAGCGAATAGCAGGATCCACCACCGCCCTGGTATCAAACTCTCATGCTGGCAAATTTTTCTCTGATCCACAAGGACTGCGACTGCTTGTGGCGGTGGAGACCTACAGCAGACATTGGTCAGGCTGACCTGGAGATTCCAGGGAACCACAGTGGCTTAACCAGTTAATCTCCAAAAAATAGTGATCATACTGGGGCCCCACCAGTGAAGACGTGCCGTTCAAGTATCAGGTATACAATATAACCCGTATCCAAAAGTTTCACAATCCAGAAATCGTTCTTTTAAAACGTGCTAAGGTTGGTTGGGCTGAGCAGGATCGAGTAAAAGGCAATCAGCGGACTCACTAACATAGCTTGTCATCAAATGACACTTCTTACAATGAATTAAATCGGTCCTCGACATTCTTATTCGGAACGTGACGTCGAGTTCCGATTTGGCCACAATAACCTACAAATCGTAAGTCCTATTTTTTTATTCGCCTCGGCACCGATCAATAATTCACCCTCTTATTGATGAGCAACGCGAGGTTGCTATTGGAGCACTTATTAGTACACAATAGCCCATGTTTCATGGCTTTTGACATCTTCAGATCTTGGAAAGACCAAATGTCAATTGTACAATCAATACGGCCAAACACTTTCAGAACCTCAGCAAACAAAACTTAATACATAAATTCTTATTTACACAGTAAATAGCTTTTTTCAAGCAGTCATTTAGTTTTTTGTAAGCCTTTGAGTTAATGCTGGAGGGTCGAAAATAGGCCTTCGAGTCAGTTCTCGGCACCGAAAAATCACTAGCTTTTAGCAGAATGCTCGACTTCGTGAATAAATGCCACGCAGAACTTTTCGTGGTAGTCACAAGGCAATACCTCAAACTTGGGTAATTAAACCGTTTATACACTTAAATGCAACATCAATACAACACTAATATCGACAGAGAACTACTGACACACAAATAAGGCAAGTTCAAGGCTATGAGGTGCTGTACCTACTACTGAAGTGAGACTTACGAAGGCATAAGAAATGTGCATGGCACTGGCTACACAATCGGCCAGTGGTACTACGCAAGATTATGCGTGAAAACAAGACACTCGTGCTTGTAGCTCACTTTTGGATTGTTAGAGTGTATCCAAAACTCTTCAAGAGCTTTGCCGGCCGTTCTTTGAAATTCCTGTGTGAGGATAGTGACTTCTAGCTCAAAATCCTAGTGGAGTACTTGGTTTAACATCGAACTTACGGACCTCGTATTTTTTCATACGAATAAACAGAGTGGTCCTTTCGTTTCGCCAATGTATTTGTCCTTGGAAGCTTCACAAGACATTGAATGAATTGTACCTGAACTCATGGGGTCAGTCATCTTTTCTACATTAGGGCACATTATGCAATTTTGCCCTGTACATTTTCTATCATACCGACAGTTGCGAATCGGCTGAGAGTGTTCGGTGGAAGTTCAATCACCGTTTATGATTACTCTAGATCGGCCTTTTTAAGCAACTTCTAATAGCCTTACTTGCTTCGTTAGAAATGAAGAGCTCGATAATTTTTGGCATGGCTTGTCCTCTACACCTATCTGAAGGTGCCGAAGTTTCGCACTCATTGAAGGTTGCTATTTTCCACTCCAATTTTAGAGACTCTTCCTTTTTTTCTCTTCTTGTGCCTCACTTGTAACATGTTTCTGACAAGCGTCTCCTTCTTTGTGTGTGAGGGGCGAGAGGAGAGATAATTAATCGGTATGTTTTATTGCTTAGCTTTCAAAGCCGCTTGGTGGTGTTGCCATTTTTGAAAAGATTAATTTGAGCAATCAGAAATGGACGCCAGTTTCTTTCAGTTTCACTTGGGTGCATGTTATACGTGCTGAGTGTTCGTTTAGTAACTCGAAACATTTGTTCACTTTTTTCTATGTCTAGTGGTTAAAAAAGACCATCTATATGTCCAGTAAAAATGTGCGCAATATTTTCCGGACCATGCGAAGAATGAGTAGTTTAGGCACTCCTTTGGCGGCTGAGTCGAGAAGCCAGGCATGTTTATTTTTCCTTCCTGTTGTGTAAGAAGTTCGAGGCTGGCTTGTATTGCAGAGTCACTCACCACGTTTGCGCAAAGGGTGGTAACGCCAACGGGCTACAGCACGTCCCGCTGTTAGGACGCATGTGGCGTAGGTGATCCTGAAACACAACCACAACGTTGTTGAGATATTTGGAAAACTCTCGACTGCAGCTGTCTGCGGTGGAGAACGAACGCGCTATTATCCTTTCCGGGAAGTAACGCGTTCACCAGAACAACATGCAGGTCTTTCGTTTCGCTTGTGTCAGAGCTAGTTCACTGCCGTCAGCAATTACCCGTGAACGGAACCGATCTGGTGAGCACACATCGGCATTAAACCGAGTTAAGCTGAGGCTGTAGTTAAAATGACAATGTTTTACTTTTCATTTTCTGCCTACTACAGGATTTTTACAGCAGGATATTAAGCGACATACATCCACAACGTTGTTGAATTGCTTGCAAAACTTCGGACCCCAGGTGTCTGCGGAGGCGAACGAACGCGCTATTATCCTTTTCGGGGAGTAACGCGTTCACCACCACATCATGCAGTTCCCCTTTTCGCCTGTCTCTCAGTTAGTTTCCCACAGACAGGTGAAACGAAGGATCCGCATGGTAAGGTGGTAAAAGCGTTAGCCCCGGAAAGGGTAATGGAGCGTTTGTTCCCCATCGCAGACACCTGTGGTCCGGAGTTTTGCAAATATCTCAGCACTGTAGAAGTTATATTTCGCAACATACCCGGCCATTAAAACGAATAGGCAGTAAATAAAAAGGCTAATATTGTGATTATAACTATAGCCCCAGCTTAACTCGGTTCAATGCGAATTTGGGCTCTCCAGATCAACCCCGTTGGCGGTACTGATACCTGTGATCGATAGAACTAGCTGAGAGACAGGCGAAACGAAGAAGCTGCATGGTGTAGTGATGAACGCGTAATCTCCAAGAAAGGGTAATAGCGCGTTCGTTCCCCACGAAGATTCACAATGGTCTTTGAACCTCTCGCGTGCTGTTTCCTGCTGCATATGGATTTCATCTTCTTCACGAATGTCGTAGAAGGCTGGTTGAGTCAGTTCTACTTGCAATCGTGGTGATAACGGCGCTAAGGCTTTCTCACTTGGATTAGAAGGAAGCGTTTGGCGAAAATCAGACTAGCGCCTTTACTTCTTTGTCGACGGCACTACTAGCCACTGCGTTATCCTTGCCTCTGTCTTTGCTTGGGTAATAGCAAATTCGTATATATATATGTGTCATCTAGGGGTGCCATGTACACAAAAGTGTGCAATCTGGCGATGCAAGCTTACGGCATTGTCACTTTAAGTGTCCATTTTCGCTTCAGTGGGTTCCATAACTTTTTTACCACACTTATTCCTATATTCGTGTAGAACCGACGGTTAATCGAAAGCAATTTAAGAAAGAAGTTGTGACGCAAGAAAAGGCATTCTCTTTGCTTAATATTTCACGACAATCATTTTGTCGGAAGGGCTAATTTGTGAACGTACAAAAATACTGCTCTTAAATAAATCACGTGGATATAAAGAAATGAGCCATCGAAAAGAATTTTGTACACTTCACTAAATTGTAGTTGTGTACTTAGCATCAGCACAACTACATTTCTGGAACGTACTGGGAATTAAGGCGCGTGTGGTACAGTAACTGGAGGCGCCAGCGCGAGTCGCACGTGGAATCGGTCCAGCGCCCATGGCCTTCCATTCATATGGCGTCGGAGAATTGCTACCAGACTTGTCTGGGAGGATATCAGCACTGGCTCGATACATCGGTAGGCCAGCGCGAGTTATTGTAAAGGCCGGATATGCATTCAGTCACCAGATCAGAATTTTCGGAACCATGTACGCACTATTGATTCGCTAACACTACCTTTAGCCCAAGCTTCGCTGATGTTTCGAGCCCCCTCTGCTGCTCTACGGTCGAGTTTGAACTCATAAAAGAACAAAAGAACAACTTCTCAAACGTGAAACTTCACCTACGTATTACACAGCTCTCAGCTGGTCGACGACACAAGTTCATTTTCGAATCGCCAGTAAAGCAACATGGACTATTCAGCTGACAAGGCACTGTGCTACACATTTTCTTCCTCAGCCATTGAACGGCGACAAATTTATCCTTCTTTGAGGTTTTCAAACTTTCGGTTCCGACGAATGTTTCAAGGAGGTGGAATTTATACCATGTACCGTGTTATTGGAAATTGGAAAAACGTGGTTAAAAGTTGGACGATTGATGCAAATCGAGATGCTCTTGTAGAAATATAAAAAAACCTTCGTCTTTCCGTTTTACTGGCCAAAGTTATTTTTTGATATTCGCACTTAATCTCTATTTTACATGATCTGCCGTCACACGTGCGGATCCCAGAATTTCTTGCATTCGAATCGTCTTCCTCCTGTTCATCTTCCACAAAAGTCTGAGAATTTCGTCTTCTTGATGAACGGCGTAGAATGCTGGTCGAGTCAATTCCCCTCGCAATCCACTAGTTGACAGGGAGTGTTGGGACGAAGATCGAACTATCGCCTTTGAATCATGAATGACGGCATCACCAATCACTGCGTTCTCCTAGCCCTGCGTTTTTAATAAAAAAAGAGATAAAACATATATATGCGGATCACCAATGAACTCGTGAAATTAGAGAGAGCATGAAGATGAAGATCGGTGTGTAAAATTAAAGTAAACAAAACAGCTTAGGAAACGAAACCTTAACAGAGGGCTAGAAAAAATCATTACGAAAGTTACGAAATAGAGAAAGTCGGTAATAAATTCTCACATTCCTTCTCATTGGAAATTTCTTCTTCATTCATTGAAATTTATAGAGTAAAGCCTGAGCAAGAGTGGCTACTGGTTCTATTTCTTGTTACCCACCTCAGTGCTGCACAGAAAAGCTCTCACTTGTGCTATCGATAGCATTTCCAAACCCTAAACATTTGGAAGATTCGCAGTGTATTTTTAGCCCACAAATGTGCCAGAGTTGGAGAAATACTACAGCTAAGACGGAACTTTTAAGACAACTTCTTGCCCATTTGTTTCGAAACAGTAGAGTCTTCTAACTCTCACAACCATTCACAATCTGCAGTGAGGTTGCGCTTTTATTGAATAATTTTTTTTTGCTTTTCTCTTTCTTTTTCTGGGCTCATTTCTCGGTGCACAAGGGTAACGAAGCATGAAATATGTAGCTAGCAGAATTGAAAGAAATATCTCTATCTTGAATGATGAGAAAGGCATCAAGAAGAACAGTTAGCTTGCAGGCAACTTCTATGGCGAGAGCAGATATTCCTCCTTTCAGAACTCTCGTAACCAATGTCGTTACTATTCGCTTTCATAGGCGAGGATTAATTATTTTTATTTTATATGATCTGTCGTCGAATCACTGTGCTGATCCCGGAATTTCTTGCACATAACGTTTTCACTCACATTCATCGCCCATAAAGATCGTGGAACATTTCGCATATTGTTTCGGCTGTTGCTTAAGAATTTCGTCTTTATTACGCATGTTGTTGAGTGCCGTAGAGCGCAGCTAAGGCACTACTACATGAGCTGGAGGCGTCTGTTGGGAATGAGATTGAACAAACAACTTGTTTATGATGGACAGGTTCACTAAACACTGCGCCAGATCCACAATTTAAAGAGGGCGATCTCTGCCGATGCTCGATGCATTGCCACAATCTTTAAGGTCACAAGTTTCGTGACACAAAATTCTTCTTTTTCCACTAATGCCTTCCTGAATTCTACTTTGAAATATTGCTTATTTATACATTTCTCTCAAGTAATATCTTGTGTAGCGCAGAGTCTAGCGGTGCTATGGAATATGCAAAGGGGGATTGGTTAGATTCCATTCCGCGGAGAAATCACACTACACGCTTATGAGAGGGTGGTGAGTTGATGTGAGGATAAAAAAATAACGATTTGATAATTTTGTATTAACTTGGTGAGCAAACAAGAGTTTGCTAGTTTATTCTTGGTTGACAAAAGACTTTTGGTAACTACCGATTTCATACATCTGTAAAAAAGATAAAGCATAAAGTTTTCGGCGTTGATCAATCTCTAAGGGATTGACCATGTATTCGATTTCATTAACCATCGTTAGAGATGATTTAGCTTATATAATGACTTGTGGTAGCCTAGGGAACCATCGAGTCGGCGGTTAGCAGTGCTGCTATCCCCCAGACAGGTCTGGTACCAATTCGCCGACCCGGCGCGATGGAAGGCTTGGTGAGCCTGGGGCGCCCGTTTGAGCCCATGTGTGTTGCAGAACGTCTTTAATCACTATGCTACACGTGACGCTTAGCACAGCTCCAGCCCTGCAAATTCTTATATGGGGCCATTGAATCTGGTGTGGCCTTTGCTATGATTCGTCAAGCGTAGTTCAAGGAATAGGATAAGTAAATAATACTATTTTTGGGCTTACATAGTGGTAACTACACGTGGTGAACGCTTTCTTAAAGGGTCCATTCTTTGCTTTTACAATTTTCTTTTTTAGCAAGAATTAAATGTCGCGGCATAGAAGAGCCAGCAGTGCTCTGCATGGGTGCTCCGTGAAACTGAAATATTTTGTGAGATTCAACTTGACGTTGTGACAGAAATGTGGTGTAACGTGAAGCGTTCTTTCGATGAACGTTTTATTTAATGTGTTTAACATTACATTTCAGGCTTTAGACGATAGTGACAAAAACTCCGGCAAAATTTGTTCCAAACGGTCCTGATGACACTCGTCTGGCAACTCTGTTTAGAACACCCTGCCACATTGTCCTCGACCAGTTCGCCATTATGACATTGGTAGTCTGAACAGAACCTCATCAGCAAGACACAAAATTTTGAATAAGGATGGGAATGGAGTGATAGCAGTGGTATCTTTTAATACGCCCAACCTCCCAGTTCGCAGGCCGGGATCCGTACTAAAGTATTTGCGATGTCGAATTTAAAAGGGAACTTGAAAGAAAACTTCACCGTTAGACTTCCAGAAATCGCCAGGTGTTGCGGGTCTATAGCTCCTAAAGTCATTGGCATATTGGCTCTACAGTTATCCATGATGCATAGGCTCGTCACTGTATCTCCAATTATAAAGCAATGAGTTCCCATTGCTGCCATATCTAAAGGAAGAATTGATTATCACAGAACCCTTAGACATATTTGTGCATATAATTAAATTTAATAATCTGTTTATTTTTTAGGTTAAGCCATTGTGGTGCCCTGGTATCCCAAGGTCATCCTGGCTAAAGTCTGCTCCAGGCCTTCATCACCACAGGCAGTTGCAGCTCTTATGGGTCAAAGGGAGATCTGTCACCATGCAACTTTGACACCAAGACGGTGATGGATCTCGATATTTGTTTACTCTTAGCTGGGCTTCCTAATAAAAACGCCGGACTCCTTCTCAGCTTGAAAATCCCTGCTGTGGGATGAATCCCTCCGCTGTACAACGCAGCCCCAACACCCAGGAATACCTTCCAGCCACGATAAGGCGGTAGACCACTGTAAAGTACATATATATATATATATGAGCATATACCCCCATATTTATACATACACACGGAAAAACTTTGGACAGCCTGACCTCTGGACTTCAGTGAAGCACAGTGGTTAAGACAGCAAAGCTTCGAAAAATGGAAATTATGATGGTGCCCGCACGATCAGTGAGGATGTGCAGTCCAAGTGTCCAAGTACTATGTCTACGTGTATACATTTGTACATTTGCATATATACTCGTATATATATTTTTTATCTTAAAGTATCATATGGGAATTGAAGCATTTTCGTTGACAATATTCCAGCAGAAAGCAGTAAATAGTGATAAAAGGGGATATAAGGTGTTAAGCAGATTAACAAGCAAATTATGCAGATTGGAGGGTCCCACGCATTTAAACCAGAAAGAGTTGCTAAGAGTTGGAAACTTACACATGTTGTTTTGTGCATTTATATCAGTATGAACGACATTGCATTCCAGTGGAGTGTAGTTAACCTGAACAGTGAGCTGGCTCAGGATCACTGATATCAAAGCATCCGAGAGACCAGCCCCGCGACCCTGCTGTTCGAGTACGTCGAACACCTACAAAAATTGCCAATGTATTGGTTGTTATTTTCAACATGGGGGCATGAACTGCTAGATGTACCACCTTGTCAACCATAACATACCTGAAACTCGTCGAAGACATGGAATTTTTTAAATATACGAGTATCTTTGAGTAAAATCACAAACTGAGTCCATTATTAGTCTTCGTACGAGGCCTGTAGCTGCATCAGCACTTCTTGAAATACTGGGAATCCTCGCTGTTACAACTGCTGAACTGCTGTGGGCCATTGCCGCAGGAATTGTGAAGCCGTTAACGTTAAAATTGATCGTACTTCCTGTGAAAAATTCCACTTCTTTGTAAATGGATCGAGCAACAATTCAAAAGATTTTAAGCTGCATTTTATGCTGTGGGAATTCTACCTCTTTTTCATAAGTTCAGACTCAACGTTAAGTTCCCTTCTTTCCCTCCATAGCATGGACGAAACCAGACGGATGAGTGACAAATGCGTTTCTAGCAATTGAAACTGGGTGTTTTTAGTTCAGTAACGTCTTTCTCTTTACCTTGTCCTGGTTGCATTTGTCCACAACCGTTCACTGTAGAGAAAACCGACAAGCAGATCAGTAAGGAGCACGCCATTACAGCATGCAAGATTGCTAAGCTAGCCATTTTCATTTGAAATAGGGCACCTGGAAAGGTTTATAACGCTGTTTAGAGTTGCTTTAGCCGAATTGGTTTAGTTGGAAAACGTATGAAAACATAAGTAGAACTACGCATAGATAATTCAGAAGTGAAAGAGTTTTACAGCAGCTGCCCACTAATGTTGCATCCCTGAAGAAGTTGCATTTCTTCTACTAGAGAAATGCATCCACCACCTACTGAGCCGATGCAGAACTGAATTCTTAACTTTTCCTCATAACTTCTTCATTTCGTACAATTTTTTCCCATATTCGCACGCATGCTTCTTCAACACTGACTTTCCATGACTTTCTTTATAGATTGTCTAAAAGGCCAGCTCTTACTCGTGTTGTTGTTTACTAGCCGCGAGTACGAGTTTTCCTATTCACCAATGTAGGAGACCATGACGAATCAAGCCAATGCTCAAATCAGTGAAATACGTTTTCTTTTACGGAGATAATCGTAGTTTCTGTTTTACACCATTTTCTTACATTTTTTTCATATCATTTTTCCTCGAATCGTCTTTCAAGTCGTTTTCGATCGTACAAATTTCCAATTGGAACGTGCCGTGTAGCCGTGAGCAATTCTTTGTTGCAGAAATTGCGAAAGCCGAAGAATTCGTAATTGAAGTGAGTTACGGCCGCGGACTGCCGGCGTTTTATATATCGTATTCCACCAATAAGATAACACAAGGTTGCTACCAAATATGCTGCTGGTTGTTACCAAACTTGACGTTTAATTGAGCATGTCAATGCCGAATGAAACGTGGGAGATGCAGCATACCGTTTTCATTTGCTACTGGATACAGCTGCTGCCCGAGGATTGTCGTCTTATTCATGAATGTCTTTAAATGTAGCTCTAGTGGAGTGTCCCTAGAGACCTAGGACAGCTAGACTACAGCGTTCTTGCTTGGAAGGCAAGGATTGAATAGTTTCCAAAGAATCCTTAAAACAATCTACTCTTCCGCTAGGGACAGCATGATTGGCGAGCATTTAGCGATGTCTTTCGGGTGACTTTCGGGTAGCTATCGGCCTATCAGCTCAGTGTTTTAACCTGATTAGAGAAGCTCTAGTACAAATTTTCGGACTACTAGAGTGGGCATCTTTATCACCGTTCCACTCGCAGAATGGTCACTGCCAAGGAAGTCGCATACAAGCTCTGGGGCAAAATGGAAACGAGTAGGAAACTTGATTTAATATTTCTAGTTAACTCCTTATACTAGGGCCCTAATAAGCAGTGTTGACGATCCATCTGACTATCTAAGTAATGAGCTCTATAGGCGCAGAGAGTCACCGTTCTAAAAATCGTTGCTGAACAATGTGAGTGGCGGATTTCAACACATTTTCATTATGAGAGAATGCTGAAGAGTAGAAAATGCGAAAAGTTGTGTACTGTTCAGGAATGAAGCAACGGTGATGATGAGCTATCATTTTTTTAGTCACCTTTTTATACGCTGTTTATGAATGTGGCAGAGGCAAAAAGCAGTTGAGCAGTTTTTATTTCCTTCCTAGATCGGCAAAACAAGTCTCATAAGCAGGAAACGTCGTTATGTCGGATAATTTGAGCCACGAAATAGTGGAATTGGCTCCTTGGGCTAAAGATTCAGTTTTATCAAGACAGGCACGTGTTTTTGAAAGAAGTAGGTGTGTAGAATTTCAATATTGGAACTGAACCCGTGAAATGGTCTCCTCGATGGCTTCCACGTTAGAGGAGAGGAGTCCACTCGCCGAAAGAAACTGACATGCAATAACTCCATAACCTTTGTCCAGTTTCAGGATATTGTGGACCTAAATATTTTTCAATGTTTTTCATCAATAAGCAGACACGAGGTTGTTAATATAGAATTTATTAGAACACAATTGCTGACGTTTCGGCGGCTTCGCCTTCCTCAGAGCCTGGAAAGGTCAAATTGAGATGCGATCTACTCAGCCAAACACTTTCATAACCCTAGCAGATAAAACTTGATAAATCGATTTGTATTCGCATAAGAAACAGCTTCATTCAAACACCTACCGTTTATTTGTTGTAAGTATTTAAGTTAGTTGGTGGATAGCCGCCGCACAGAGTAATACATGGTCGATAACTGGGTCCATGTCAGATCATTGGATCAGCCTGAGGTATGGCGCTAGGTCACGCGTGATGACAAGACACTCCTCCTTGCGGTTCATTTTTGAATTTTTGGCATTGATCCAAAACGCTTCAAGAGTTTTTCGCGCTGATGTTTT